>VZRW01008538.1:44544-187682 GCA_013398125.1 Aegotheles bennettii
TGGTGTGGGGCTGGGAGAGGCCTGGAATGAGCAGCAGTGGGGCTTGGGGAGGAGGCTGGGAGAGGCAAACAAGGCAGTAGGGTTTCTTTTCTCTCCCTGCTTTTAGGAGTGGGGGAGGAAAAACTGAGCAATCAAGCCTTGTGGGAGAGGGGAAGGGAATTGGTATTTCCTCTCCAGGTTTCTGCAGTGACCTGCAGCTGGATGAGGATCTGCAGGGTGGGATTGCACAGGGTGGGGCTATCGTGATTCGCAGTGGTCTGAATTCGTTGCATCCCTTCCTTCATTGCACTCAGTCTTCCCTTCCTCTCACTGCCAGGTTCCTGCCAGGGTCCCCCCTGTGTCTTCTGTGTCTCCTTGGTGGCATGTGCTCTGGCATTGTATTCCATGCCCACCATGGCAGGGCAGTCTGCTCCCCCCAGCAAACGCCTCACCATCCTCTGCTCCCTTCTCTTCTGAGCCCCCAGTTACTTCCCTGGGTCTCTCATTCTTGCCCCTCCTTCTGCCCAGCATTTTTCTCCCTTCCTATGGGTATTTGTCCTTCTCTTCCCGCCTCAACCCCAAAGCTCTTCCTTCTACAAAGCTGTCCCATCTGTTAGGGTCCAGACTTTAAATCTCCCTAAGAAACCAGCCTTGTTTCCTCTGCACCAGGTACCACGGGTGGCTTGATTCTCCTGACAACTCAGCTTTTGTGGTGTGCCAGTGCGTACAGCATCGACCGACTTGTGACTGATCAGATGTGACGTCCCGTGGGCCTCCTGATACGGGCAAACAGTGATCCTGTCACATCACTGCCTGCACCTCAGCCAAGAGACAGCTAATCCCTGTCCCCTGTCCTAAAGAGCCAGCACCGAACAGGACACGAAGCCCGGCAGCATCTGCTGTTGGGGAGCTTCGTGGTCATGGCTTTGAGTTGCATTGGTGAAACATCACTGTGCACACCATGTGGTGGCTTGGTGTCATCCTACGGTGACTCTGTCTCCATGTGCTGCTCCCTGGAGTGCTGCCCCAGTCGGGGGAGGCTGTGTTAGCATTTCTCATTCCTGCTTCATGTTGCAGTCCTGCCCCTGGGCTAAATAGCAGCAACCTCTCCCTGGGGGGAGCATAGAGACCGAGGAGTGGGCTGAGTTGAGGCTCAGCTGGAAGCGTGGGGGTGTGTGTACACCTTCATGCATAACTTGTGTAAGGAGCACTCGAGTGGTGCTGTTTACCTAAACTTGCTGGAGATTTAAAAGCCAGTTGAGCTGGAGTGTGTGTGTGTGTAGATATGAATTTATATATGTTTTTTTCTTTGCACATTTAAATCCTGTTAACACAGCACTTGCACAAAGGAGAGATCGCATCTCCTGCTCATCAGACTCTTGGTTGCTTTCTGTTTTCCCAGTTTCCCAGTTGTGTTTGCCCAGGTCTGCGAGGCGTACGAGAGAAATGAAGCATGGAGAGGTGATGGCTTTTCTCTATTAGCAGCATCCCCAAACCCAGATGTACTCGGGTACCATGATACTGAGCACGTTGGGAGAGCTTAAGCAAGGCAGATACTCTGCTTTTACTTGACGTTACCTTGGCTCAGGGCATTGCTGAGAGGAAGATGCAGACTCTAACTCGCCGCTTGAAGTTGGACTTGTTGCTGTGGGATGATAATTGAGGCTTCTTCTGCTCGGAGAAGGGACACAGGTGGTACAACTCTTGCTTTGCTGCTGCTTAACTGACTCTGACAGGGTAGCTGGGAGCTGCAGCTTGCTTGGCAGGAGGAGCTCGCGTGGCCTTTCCTTGGCAGCGCCGCAGTGATCTGTTGCAGGGCGGGTATTGTGTTGTGGCCCAGCAGCCTTTCATTAGGGCAGTCCCAAGGGAATGCTAACTATCTATCTCATTCCCCTCCATTCATTTGCTGGATTTATTAATGTGCCTGCAGGAGTGCACGGAGTGTCCTCTCCAGGCACAGCCAGCCTGAATCGCAGAGCTGTTCCCCAGCGATGGCGAGTGCAGGTATGTTCCGTGTGCCACCACTGTTTGTCAGGGATTAGGCACTGGGGACAATGACATTTGGATCTGTATGGAGGCAGACCTGACCTCTGCTGCTGTCATGTGGAAAGCAGCTGCTCTACCTTCTGCTTTGCAGGCGGTGTGATTTTCTCATCAAGCGTTGTGGCAGGTACTTCAAGAGCGTGTGTTGTCCACAGCTTGGAACAAACGATCCCTTCCCTCTGAAATCTCCAACAGCTTCTTTTTTATTCCTTCAGACTTTGCATAAGGATGGTTGTTACCGTTACTTAGGCACGCAAAGCAAGCCCAACAGGGGCACCATCAGGCAAATACCAGCTTTTTGCTTTTGTGCCTCTTGCACAGGCACAGCAGGCGTGAGTTTTGGGGGTTTTTTGGGAGTTTTGTTTTTATTTGAAAGCCAAAAGGAGCTCAAATAGGAAACCACTAGCCTGATATTTAGAGCATCACTTATAAACCCGGGTTAAGGCATTTTCCCAGTATTTGCTGGCACAAATGGAAAAGCTTCCACTGAGAGTGAGGCTGCTCTGTTAGCACAGAGAGGACCAACGCATGGGAGACCCTACTGAAACCGGGCAGAGCCATAGACGTGAGTCCATGTCACTCAGATTTCACCTCCAGAGTGTGGTGGTTCTTTTCTCTCTCCTTGTTCTAAGTGGAAATTCCATCTATGGGCTACAGAGGACTCCTTCAATCTCAGGTTTAATCAAAACAAACCTGTTTCCACTTGTATTTTTCCAACTTTTTCCACCACTTAAGATTCTTGGTGTGGGCTGTGGCAGGCAAATGTTACAAATTGGAGCCACGTTGTTTGATTAAGCTCACTGGATTTAGTGGCCACACAAATTTTGGCTGTGGGGCTAGTAGTGAAGAAGCCTACTGCTTAAATACAGCTGAACCATCTTCCAGAGCGTTGTGGCAGAGTTGTTAAATCCATGCAAAATTTATGACTATGTAGCAAACAAAATGTAAACCTTTGAACTCATACTGCGTTTGCATGGTGTAGGGTCTGGAAGTGGGAGTTAGGATGGCTTGACTTTGCTCTGGAGTAAGGCAGATGTCTTGGGGATGGTCAGGACAGCAAAATGTGGATGCTTGTGTAACGTACCATGGGGTCTGTACAGGTATTTGAAGTATGTTGGAGGAGCCTTATGAAGCTTAGCTGCTAGTTCCTGCACAGTGCCTGAAATTTAAAAAAATGCCATATTGTGGTTGCATAGTGGGAAGCCTTCAGCTCCATTACCTGTTCTGATTTCCTTGGCAGCAATTGAAATGTTTTTTTTTACTTTGTTCATACTGAAGAAATGATTTATCACGGGGAGATAATATTCCATTCTTTTTCCAAGCTTCTTGATGGAATTTTTACCAATTCAGTTGAAGAAAGTGATGCATCAAAAAGCTAACTGGCTGTTTGCTTTGTGGCTCCCTCAGAGTTGCCTTGGCTCTCTGGTTGACTTCCAGGTACAAAATGTGAGCAGTGAGAAGGGCCACCACACCCTACATCCCAGGTGCCTGCAGAGACAGACCTGAAGGCTGCCAGGTCCTGAGCATGGAGCCTGAACATCACTCCCTGCTGCTTCAGATCCACTGCTGGGAGATGAGCAGCGCTGCGCCGGTCTCTTACACCACTGTATGGGTTTTCTCCTTTCCCCCAGCATCATCTGCTTGTTTTAAACCTTTCTTGTGCTCTGCACGTTTCTGGAAGACCCAAATGTCTGATTTTTTTCTCTCCTTGTGTTGACAATGCCAAGATTGCTCAGACACAGCCATTCAGTGCCTTGGTACCATTTTCTCTGGATTGCTTTGTAGACTCAAGTGCACTTTCCTGCAGTACATGTGTTGAGAATAAAAGACAGATACCTCAGCAAATTAGCGTGAAAGCATTGGGGGAAAATTGTAGAATAGGGTTCTTTTTTTGAGTTAAAAGCTATCCTTCTGTTGCCCATGGCCTGTGCTTTTCAGAAAGTATCTGTTGTGCGGGGAGGCATTCTGAGAAGTTAAATCAATTGTCTGTTTGTGCACTCATCTAAAGAGGGAAGTCGGGTGCCTCGTTGACAGAGATCTGTCTGTGTGATAGAACTTCAGCAGGCAAGGTTTGGTTTAAGTGATTTTTGGGGAAAAAAAAAATCCTAATCTACATAATGCGTGGTGGTTTTAATCATGAAAAGTTTTCCTCCACATGCTACAGGTGTCCAGGTATGCAACCCTATTGAAAAAAAAAAAGAAAAAAGGCAAAAAAAATATTCTGCTTTTTAAACAAGAATTGCAAAATGCTGAAACTTACTTTTGCTTACTGTCCAAAACTTATTTTTGCTTACTGTCCTATTTTTACTTATTGTCCTTCATTCCATTCTGAGTGTGGTTGGTCACAACCTGTCTTCTACTGGCAGCTGTGTCATGTTGAATGAGAACTCACAAACCTGTGGCTGATCTGGGACAGCCACCTCCCAATCTGCCCTCTTTGGTTATTCGAGGCTTGGTTCACAGCCAGGTGGAGCTGAACAGAGCTCCTGCCCGTGAGGCTGGGGTTGGGAGCTGCTGCTTCAGCTTGAAAGCTTAATTTTTAGACCCAAGACTCAGGTGAGTGGTCATGGTCACTGAAGGGCAGAGATTTGTCCTGGGGAACAGAAGCCAATTCCCCGTCAGAGAATGTAATAAAATGGTGATGCTACAGCCTCTAAATATAGACAGTAGAGAAAAATGTCTGCTGAGTTAACTGGGCTAGATTTAGGTGCCAAATAAACAGATTTCTGCTTCTGACCCTCTCTCTCACACCCTCAGACCCACTTTTTGTCCTGTCTGCAAATGTCTCGGCAGTTTGTGGCTCCTGTTCTTTGCAAGAAGAGTAATTCTGAGTGGCAGGGAAAGGACATCTGTCACAGGTGAAGACAAAACAGTCAAGCTCTGAGGCATGCAGCCCCGTGTTCACACTTGTTCTCCCTCCTCTGCCCTTTGTTAGCGCTACATCCATAGGCTGTTTTGGCTACAAAACCCTAAAGCCCCCAAAACTCATTGTGAGCAAAGCCTCACGGGTCCAAATAAGAAGTATGAGCTAAAAAAAAGCTTCTTCCCTTGTATGTTACGTTTTGCATCACATGTTTATCTCACAGCAGGCTCTTTTCCTGGTGCTGATTGCGTGGTTAGCCCTTTATTCATGTATGCATAGATTTTAATTTGTATTAAAGGAAGCAAATAGCATAGCCTGGCCAGAACAGAGGAGGGAGAGTCTGCAGATCCACAGCAATCCTCTTCTGCGTTTGACGAGGAGGATTTCATCTGCCCACAGAAAGTGCTTCTTGCAACCTCAAGCATGGCCAGAGTGCAGTTCAAAGTTAGTTTATTCTTATTTTTTTCCTTTTCAGACATTCCTTTGCTGTTCATGTGTTTTTGCCTCCTAATGTACAAGAAGCTGGGCAGCTTGGGGCACCCAGTGTTGTACCTGAGACAGAGAGAATTGTGGTCAGCACAAGTTGCCCCCATCATTGCAGGCTTGGATCTGTCTGCCTTCCAATGCTGATTAACCAGCATTTTGTAAAACCTTCATTCTTATATCCCAGAGAATATGTTAACCATTAATTCTTTCGTAAGCAGGAGCACTCGGTGATTAGAAATAAGGTGTCATTCCTAATTAGTAGCAAACTACAAGGCATAGCCTTTAACAAAACCAGAACACTTAAAATTCCAGCGCTCTCATTTAAGGGGCATTGATTTTCACAGGCAGAAAAGCTTTCCTGGAGTTTCCACCTAAATAAGAAAACTTAATACAGATAAAGGTTTATGACAGATTTATTTAAGGTTTTCTTTTCCTGTTAACCTGGGAGTAAATCACAGAACAGGCTTTAGACTGGGGTTTATGCCCATTAGAGAGATGTCAGGAGTGTGAAAACCTGACAGTTTTAAATAGTTAAAATTCAGCCTAGAGATTTCCTGTAGGTTTGGTGTGGTTTTTGTTTTCCCCCAGTTTAAAAGCTACATGGAGCCCAGCTGGATTCTTGGAAGGTATAGCTAGTCACTTGGGGGTTCTGCTGCCTAACTCCCAGCTGCGTGTGCTGGGCATATCTGTCCAAAGGAATTAAATTGGAGCACCTGTAAGTAGTAGTTCTGCCTGGCACTGCTTTGTTCTCCTCGACCTCCCTTGCCTCTGCAGACTTCTCTGAACTGCTTGGGGGAGAAATACAAGAACTGTGCAACTGAAACTTGGGGCGATACCTTCCTCAGCTGCGGTTCTGATTGTACTGGTGTTCTTTGATGTTGGCTGGAGGCACAGGGCAGCCCGCAGCTCTCAGGCATTCACTGGACCTTAGAGGCCGTGGTAGGAGACTATCAAAGATGAACTGTCATCATGAATTCAGTTTCCTAACCAGGTTCAGTTGAGGAATTTCTGATGTGTCGTGGTTTAAACGCAAGTCACAGAGTTAAATGCTGTAATTTGTATTGGTTGAGATGGGGTTTCTGTGTTTGCTCATTCATTTGCTGCCTTCCTCAGAGTCCTGATGGGCTTTTTGCAGTGCTGCCATCTCCATAGGTACTCTTAGCTCTGTCACTTAGGTGGTCTCATGCACAGGCCTCTCTGCATTTTGCTGTGACGTAATCATCAGTGCAATCATAAAACCTGTTAATTTTGAAACTAGTGTTCACTGGATAAAGATTAAAGAACGTTTAGCTAGTTCTAACAAAACCAAGAAAGATTTTGAGCGTTGTCAGCTTCTTGTGTCGAGTCCTTGTCTGACCTCCACGATAATTTGTGTGACAGTATTGATCACTGGGGCATCCTTCCATTACGGGAGGGTGGCAGAGGCATGGCTGAAGGCAACAATTTTGTCCTGGGGAAGCAGGTTAAGCATGTTAAACACTGTTTCCCCCCCTTCTCGCACCCAACCCCCTTTGGTGTTCTTGGCAGTTTTATTTCCTTGCCCACAAGATAACGCAAAGCTTTCTCCTTGCTTGACAGCCGAGCAGGATTTATAGCTGTGGCTTATCCAAACAACCTGCAAAAATGTTATAGAGTGTTTAAAAAATAATAGTAGTTATAATTCAAGTGAAGAACAAATAAACATTCATATTCCTGTTCTCCTCAGTGCACAGAGCTGCATGCATACCTTAACTCAGGTTGGAGAGGGAAAGACGTTATTCTGAGATATTTTTTCTCTCTCTCTGAAAGGGGCTGTCTAAATAAAATATTGTGTTGTAATAATACAGAGATGGTAGGGCTCCATAGACTGCACACGATTTACTTGACCTTTATAAATAGAACAGCACTGTATCTCTATTGCAAAAAAAGGAACTAGAGAGCAGCACGCAGATTTATTAACCACCGTGTCTAGGAAGTGTTAGATTTTATTCCCTGAGCAGAAGGGCAAATTGTCCAAGTAGGATTCGGGTAGAATAGCACCATATAGACCAGCTCTCGGGCTGCTGCCTAAAATGCAGGTATGTGTACATAAAACAGGCCCATGGAAACAGGCTGTTGTATTCCTGAGGTCTCTTGGAGCAAGAGGACTCGTGAGTTGGAGCAGAGCAGGAAGGAAATGTTGTGATGTGCTGAGCACCTTGTGAAGTTGGTGCCGCCAACCTCTGAAATCATAGAGAATCTGCAGAGAAACAAAAACACAGGGAGCCAAATGTCAACGTTGCTTTCAGCATCTGCTTAGGAACATTACACCTAATAGTTTAGTGAGCTCTCGTCCTAAGGGACACCAGGGTTAAAGATGATTAAACAGCAGATAACTTCATTATTGTAATAGAGGGGGAAAATGGACACAAGGAAGCAAAAGTAAATAGTTACTTTAGCTGGAAGAGAGAGATGCCTGTTATGGAGTGCTTCATGATGGAGAAACTCAGGAGTGTTCATTTCTAGAGTGAATCTGTCTCACAGGGACACAGGTAGAATGAAAGTGCCTTTCCAAAGGTCTGTCTGTGTATCAGAGCTAGGTAAAACCGTTCTGGTAGGTGAGCAGGGGTGTTTCATGTAAGACAGGTGAGTCCTGTGTGACCCGGTGGGTGACCTACACAGTGTGTGTCTAAGGGTGAATACACTGAAGACTATAGAAAATAAAGGATGTTTCAGACTTGCTGTAAGGGCAGATGTGGAATTGGAGGTCCCCAGACAAACCACAGAGCGCGTAGAGATCAGCTGCTGTTTTCTTGGAATTGCCATGGAGTTCTCGCTCCGGCTGCTGTTGCTGTTTGCTAGCTGATAGGAGGTAACAGCTTAAAAAAGATAATCCTGCAAGTTCTGCTATTTGCTCACTGACTTCAAAAGTTTGTATGTTTTTGTCCCATAAACTCCCCAAAGGGGAGGTGTTTCTCAGGAGTTTCAGTGCCAGTTACTTTCATTGCTCATTGGTTTGGCACATGCTTGGGCTGATCTCTGATCATCTTCTGCTCATGAATAACACACTTAAATGTCTTTTGAATAACACTCTTTAGGTCCATCGGGGTTAAACGGGATCTGAAACTGTTTCAGCTCACTCCAGTAATTCCTGTTTCCAGTACCAGAATAACTCAGCTCCTTGGCACACACATTTTCTCCATCTCTTGTTAGCTCTTTCTGTGTATCCCTTCATGTAAATATTTCCTAAACGCAGCCTGCAGAGTGTGGAGCCAACTCAAAACGTGGAAGAGTTGTAGTGGTGCTTTTCAGAAAGGGAACAGAACTGCATTCTTAGTCCTGTGGAATATTTGGGACAGAGGAAGCTGTTTCCTGAGTGAGCCACGTGTGCTGTGGGGGAAGGACCACTGTGTCCATCTCGTTGTGGTACGCTCATTTACTGTTCTGCTTCTTCATAGATGTGGTTTTCCCCCTTTTCCACCAAATCTGATGCAAGTACCCCTGCTATTTCCTTCTTCCCTTCCTATTCTTTCACGTTAAACTTTCGGGATCCTTCTGGCTCCTTGCAGCCCCATTTCCCCACTGGCTGTGTCTTCCTTTGGCTGCGGTTTCTGGTTTGCTTTGGCTGCTGTTTGCAGCAGGTCTTGATGGACTTGCCTGGTGGAAGTGGGGAAATAGTAAGAGGCAGGAACTTGCAGAGGGAGTAGGAAGGGAGAAACTATTTGGGAAGATGCAGAGTGGATGAGCCTGATGGAGGATATGAGGGCTGGAAGGAAAGAGAAAAGGCAACGATGCACCAGGAATATCAAGTAAGGTACTTGGATGAAGAAAGAAAGATAATCCAGAGGTGTTGTAATGGGAGCAAACATTTCTGAGTTTGAAGATGGTGTGGGAAGGTGATGAGACATAAGGGTGGTGGGAAATTGGAGACTGAGTACAGGATAGTAATGCAAGGAAAAGAAAATAATCCTAAAAGTACATTAGGCACGTGAGCAGACTCGCCTGATGTGCTCACGTGGTGCAGATAAAGGTAACTTAATTCTGGGTCCTCTTCTGGCTGCTTTTTTCTGTCACCCTTTTCAGCCTCAAGACCTGTTTCTTCTCTCCAGTGCCCCCATTTAGAGCCCTCCTATGAACAAAAGGTTTTCTGTTAGGGACCTGAGCAGCAAACCAGCAGCACTTTTTTATTCTAAATTGAGTAGTAGAGGCATTGATAACTGCCCATAGCTAATGTACGTGTGGTTGTAGTGGGTGCTCCTAAATCACTGCACAGCAAACGGTTTGGTGTGCCACACGTTAGGAATACAGGGTGTTTCAAAGAGATGGACCCAATTTCAGTGACAAGTTGCTTAGAAATTGAGTCCATCTTTTTGAAAAACCCTGTATTTGGTGGGAAACTTCTGTGACTGAGTTCTTGTTAGCACTGGTGCAGCAATGAAGGATGGGACAGTGGTGGCCAAGTGGCTTCTTCATTTGGATTTCACCTGATGCCACAAACCCTTGATCCAGAGCATGATTTCTAGTGCTAGGTTGGTTTTCCAGAGCCTACCAGGTGGCGTTGTGTAAGGTGACCATCCCAGAGGCTTGAGGATTAAAGGTACAATCCATCCTGAAGCTTTGGAAGCTGCCTTGCGTTCCTCTCGGTGGGATTTGAGTCTTGTCTCCAATGTGTGATTCCTTGCTCTTTCAAATCCCCGTTGCCTTGTGGCAAATGAGTGTGTGGCTGTCTCCTCTTCTGTTCTGCTTGTATCATCCCATCTTCACCCTCAGTCTTTGCTGTGGCTGAAAGGGAATCCCCGCCATGCCCTGATGCGACAGCGACGAGCCGCAGGTACATTTTGTGCGCCCGGTGTCTGAGGACAGAGCCTTGTTCCCTGTCTGCAGAGCCTGTCCTGTGATGGCAAACGTGTATGCTTCCCATCACTCATGTCTCAGCAGGATGAATCTGGAGTACTCCTGCCTTATTAAAGGAATGGCTTTCTTGGCTTGCCAAAGCAGGTAGAATAGCAATCTGCTTAATGCTCATTGCTGTCTGTCCTCGGGAAACACGCAGTGCTCTTGGTTCTTGTTGAAATGGTCCTGATTATAAAGAGGAGAGCTTTCCCTTGGGAATACCTCAGCATCTCCCATGGTGTCCTGCACAGGGACAGGAGTTGGACTCCATGATCCTGTAGGGTCCCTTCCAACTATGTTCCATATGTTCTGTGGTTCTATGATGCTGGGATTGCAGCTTGCTAGGCTGTGGCACTGGGAGGTTACAACTTTACAACTGCTTGTAGGGGCAGGCTGCCTTACTGAGTGATCTCCAGAACTTGCTCAGCAGGATCATTCCCCTGGTGAGCTATTCCTCTGCTCTACCTGGGCGGGATGTGTTTCTGGTGATGCCTCCTTCTATTATTTTAGGAATATGATGGGATAAAGGTTGGACTTGATGACCCTGGAGGTCCCTTCCAACCATAATGATTCTATGATTCTATGATTCTATCTTCATGTGCCCATTCCTGTTAGCGTTCCCTGAAGACAAATGATGCCATGAAATGTGAGGTTACTAGGATGCTGCTTGTGGAAAAATATCCTCCCATTTGCAAGAAATATGACATTTCCCCTTCAGTGTCCTTTCGGGCTGAAATTCCTGGAAGCATTCGTCCCCCCTGGAGGACAGTTATTTTGATCAAAGAAGGACCATTTCCTGAAGTCGTTAAGTTCTTCTTTTCCTTGCCTTCCATCTGAATTTGGGGCTGTTCTTCCAATGTCATATTTATCACTGCTGTTCTTCAAAACAATTCTTTTAAGTTCTTTCTGACTTGCATGAACACGTGGCTGGATGGGGTGGAATAGGTTGCAGGTATCCCTAGAGTGTCTCATATAGTTCATGGGAATTAGGGAAATTTCTCTGAATCTCCAGCACATCTCCTCTTGCCTCTGGTTGATTGTTCTTTACTAGGTAGTCTAAGCCTTTATGAATGCTTTGCCCTGAGGCTGCAGCTTTCCAAGCTTGGGGTTGTGTTGGCTTTTTTGTGAGAAGTCTGCTTCTCTGGAGGTGGTCGTCTCGTGCATCTGTGCCATGGCCCTTGGACCGCAGTCCCACCTGCAGTGTCCTTCCATGAGGACAAAGTCTGCATCCTTCTGCTTCAGAGTTTCTGTACCTTTTTCCAGTTACATCCCAGGCAGCATCACAAGTCTGGGATTCTTAGTAGACTTCCTGAAACAAGATTAGCAAGAGCACGCCAGAACAAAGAGGCATCTTCCACGAGGCAGTTGCTGTCGGGATATTCTTCAAAGCTCGGTGGGGCAGTGACAGCCAGTGCTCACACAGTGGAAATACAAACCAGAAGATAACATTTTGAGTGTGACAATCTCTCCCGATCTGACTTTGAAGGGATAGAAGCTGTCAGTGGTCCTGCCCTGCTCAGTCCCAGCCTCCCTGCTTTCCCACAGACACCTTACGAGCTTCCTGCTGCTGTTCTTTCTCCATTTAAACATTATCGAGTTGGATGGTTGTTTCGAGTTCATATTGTCTGCCAAAAGGTGCTTGCCCCGCTGTAATCTGGTTTATTAGCAGACCAGACAGAGTCTGCGTGGTGGTGCTCCCACAGCTCCACTCAGGATTGCTGTATCCCGAAGTGACCCGTCTGTATGGAGGTACATTGACAGCACGGGCTGCTCCTTGGCTCTTGGGGGGTGGGGATGATATTTAGATTATCCCATGCAGCTTTCAAATATTTATGTCTCAATACGTGGCTGCTAACGTCAGTTCTTTTACTGACTCGTAAAGCAGGAAGAAATATTTCTCCCTGAAATCCCTAAGAATATTTATTGGAAGACTCAGGCTCCGAGTGCCTGTCTGCATTCTGCTGCTGTACACCTATGGCATTTAAGCCGGCGACTTCTCCGGGCAGCTGAAAGGCAAAAGAGCTGAAGCAACTTTCCTAGTGACAGTAACATCCATCAGCAGGGTTTGGTGAATAAGAGTAAGTGACGTTAAATCTCTGTCACTTTTTTTTCCCCCCATACATCACATTTTGTGTGAAACCCCATCCTCAGCTTGCCCTGGAAGCAGCTGTATATTTACACTGTCAGGACAGCACTGGCTGTCGATGCTCCTCCTTGGCATAAGAACAAAGTGCTTCTGCAGAGGACATTCATTTTGCCTGGACAACAGTGCATTTAGAAAACCTTGTGACTTGTTAGTAGCCTCTAATCCAAGAGATGAGAATGAGCTGTCTCTGCTCAGAGGATCTCTAATTGGATTTCTGCATCTATTTAAATTACGTTATAATCCACTTGGCAGATTTCCTGCTTATTCCACCAGGGTGAAGGCCATCTCCATAGTGGCTATCAGTAACTTTCTTCTCCGGGGCATCTGAATGCAGTTCTCTGTTCACATGTTCATTTATCACTATGAAGCCACGCAGACCTCAGAATATGCTAATAAACCTGGGGGAACTGTTTTAGTTGCCATTTAGCTGGACTCCTCGTACCTGCCTCCAGCCAGAGTTGGCTGCGTGGAGCTGCCAAGAGTGGAAGTGTACGTGGATAATTGTTTGATGGATGGCGAAGCACTTGCCTTTAAAGTAGGTGGTTCTTTTCAAGATGCATCGTCGTGACCTTCAAGATGTGTTGTCTGGATCTCCGCGACTCAATCTTGCTAACTGAACTCCTCCTGGAGGAGTTTGGATTGTTTCTGGATCCCTTGGGGTTGCAACATATGGGTACATATGTTTTCTCTGCTATTTTTGTTGGTGCAAAAAGTCTCCAGCTCAGTCGCGCTGGATGTGAGTGCTAAAACTGCAAGATGCACTGGGATGGTGCCCCTCAAAAGCCTGCTCTTTTTTTTGGCCAGGCATCTCTGAGGGACACCTCATTCCTCCTTCACCATGACCTTACTAGATGTTTCCACCTATAATTAGCTGCCCAAATCTTCTACTGTTTGCTTCCAGTAATCAGGTAGCCTCTTGGTCCTGTTTAGAGGTATTGGTAGTGGTTTCTCAAAATGAAGCTTGTGTGGGAGTTCCTTGGAGGTGTCAGATACTTCAGAAGTAGGCGAATTGTGTTGGCAAGAGCTGACTTTTTTTTTGACTGAGCTTGCCAACGTTTCCAGTATCTAAACCTGGGTTTTTGTGGGATGCAAAATACTAGCCTAGAAAAGGATGGTAAATTAAGATCTGTGGGGTGAGACATGTTAAAATTCAAGTTAACCAACTCTTGCCTACATTATTTTTATACTAACAACAGTTTCCAGCGTAGGTGAAAGGAGATTTAATTTTTTTTTCTTAAATTGTTTTGCTTTTTAAATGTCGAATGCCAAAAATGATACAATGAACAGCAGTGTAAATGCACTGCATGTTTTACTGATATATTTAGAAACCGTAAGTGGAGCTGTGTGATTGACACATCCTCTACAGAGCAACTCAATTCTGCAACTGTAAGTTGTGTTTAAGTACAAGCAAAATGAAAAAGGGGGGGGTGTTATTTTCATTGTTACAGGTTTCGATCAGGGTGCAGTTGCTTTCCCTGTTGCTTGTCTCTTTAATCAAAATGTCAGTTTAAAAAAATTTCAGTGTACTCATCTGGAGAGCATGTTTTTCCATCCAGCTATGCAGTGACAGTCTCGGCTGATGATGCTTAAGATCCTACTCAGAAATTTCCTCTTGCAACTTGGAGATGGGCTGTGGGTTGTATGTTGTGGCAAAGGCAAGCACTGCGAAGAAAATCCACCAGTATATTTGAGAGTCTTTATGTTACTCAGTCCCGGACTTGAATCCTACTCTTATTCCCAGTTAATGAGACAGGAATAGCTCTCTGGAGTTATATTTAAGATTCCCGTGAAGAAGCATTCCATGTGGTCTTTATCCATAGCCAAAACAAACAGCTAATGTAGAGTTACCAGTTACTAAAGGCATTACAGTCCAGACAAGACCCAGATTTTACCAAAGGGTGCAGGCTTTTCTGTGCTGTTCTGCTCCTAGTAATAAGTTGTGACAGAAGATGGGTTTGTTCCCTTGCAGGCTTTAGCATTTAAAGACATTATCTGGTGTTGCTCACGGCAGAAAGCCACGGTTCCTATTGCATTGCTGTGTACAAGAAGTCTGTACTGCCCTGTGCTGCGGGTCTGTGCTGGGACCTTGAGTACAAAACCTCCTGGAGGTTTGGACAACTCTCGACCTTTCCGTGATCGACTTGGCACAAGTAATTCTTCTAACAACATAAGCACTTTGCTTGCAAAACCAGCTTTCCCAAGGGCTCTGGGCTTCAAGTTGGTGATTGAGGGATCAAATAATAATCTCAGCAAGTTCTGCTTTCTGCCTCTATTTCTTACATGTGAACCTAAGAGATAACTACAGTATGGAACACAACCTGCTGGGAAGGGATGAGTGCAAGGAGGAGATTTCGACTGCTGTCTCTTGTTGACAGTCACTTTGATCTCACTGAAGGTTGATGATTTCCTGCTGTTATTTTTGAACCTCCGTATGTTTGGCCAGGCCATGGTATTCCTAAGTAGAGCCAAGAAGATAAAGTGTGCAGGTAAATACATGTAGGATCTATGGGCCACTGGTAATTTGAATCATTTTATAGGAAGCAATAGTAATTTTTTGTGAGGCATCTGTATATTTACTGCTTTTTAGAAGGTGGGGGCTTTTCTATGCAGAAGGGAGCAGCTTTATAGAGAACTTTTAAAACACATTATTAAAATTATTCAACTTGTTCATTCTTGATGTCGCTGCCCTCAGTGATTAAACGTGGATTCTTCTGCCAGTGTTTTTCTTTAGTTCTGTGGGTTAAAGAGATAAAAAGGTTCATACTTGGTAACTCCAGGAGGCTGGGAACTGAAATCACAGAATCACAGAATGTTAGGAGTTGGAAGGAACCTCTAAAGATCATCAGATGCCGAGGTCCTATTCCAGAGCAGCCTGTGAGTAAATGTTCTAGACTTACGTGCTCTTTTAAGTACGCAAGACATCACTGAAAGCTCTGTGAATGTGGGCATTGAGCAAAGAGCTTCCCCAAACCTGCTGGAAACATGTAGCCTTTGCTTTCTGTGTTACTTGGAATGGATGCCCCCTCGTGAAATGGAGGTATGTCTAGGCAGAACTGAAAAAGCAATAAATCTGTTTAACACTTTTTGTGGTTGATTTGTATCCTGCTGGATAGTTTCTGCAAATCTGGAGCAGGCACCATACTTGGCCATGTTTTCTCTTTTTAAAGAAGTATTTTTTGATCCGTGGCCACATTTTGTAGAAGTAAACACTTTTAAACATGTCACAGTGTGGATTTTAAACACATGGTTGTTGCAGGGATTGTCTGGACTCTTGTATCGCTCGTCATATTCTGGGTCAGAGGCTGCAGATTTTTTTTCCATGGTTCTTATCTACTGAAATCAGCTTCATTCCTTATGGAGGGATATGGAAGCTCCTAAAAAAGTAGTGCTTGGGCATGAGTTTCTACAAATGCACTCGGTAGGTTTAGTTGGTGCAGGGATGTAGAGGATGTGCATGTGTATTTAATTTGGATTTTTACAGCAATGACGAAGCAGCACAAAAAAAGATGCCACTGGTTGTAGTAGCTTTGAGCAAGGTTTATCATACGAGTAAATAAGGAGTTCTCATCTCCCAGGGAGCTGCACTTTTACTGCTTTAAATTTGGGCCCTGGCAGTGAGCTCTGTCTCTCTGCTTGGTCAAATTCCTGCTTCCTTCCTAAATACGAGGCTTCAGGTCCTCAGTAGTAGTTGGCAGACTCTTGATGGGGGAGGCTCCAGAAAAAATACTCCTTTCCCCCCATTAGTATTGGCAGAAAAGTTCAAATTGAAAAATTTCATTCAAAGTTTGGAGAGAGGAACAGCTAAAGAAAAGGTGTGTGTGAGGGTTTTTTTTTCCTTCTTCTGGACTATTAATACAAAATGTACTTTTTCTTCCCCTTTTTTTTGGGACAGCTTCCAGCCTGTCTGCTCTAGTGCATCACTTTTCATTTTACTTGCTGGTTTTACTTTAAGATGGTTTTGGTACATAGTGGTGTACTTGTGAACACCATAAAACTCAGATCTGCTTCCATCTGCTCTGTGTCACTGTTGTCTAAATTGAACTTTCAATTTCTTCCTGTTGTTCTTGATCCACCTCTGTTTAATCAGCTCTTGCCAGCAGTAGATTACAATGGTACCCATGTAGCTACTGCTGCTCCCTTTGAACCTCAGGCTCCTGCAAACTCCATTGCAGACTTATGCTGTACGAGCACAGTACGTGTTGAGGAGGGCTTTGCATTTCTGCAAGCCTCCCTAGATGAGGACTTCAGTGTTCTTTCCACCTGCACTTCAATTCTTCCCTTCCCTAAGCTGAGCAAGCGGCTTTTCCAATGTTGAGATAAGACGTTTTGGGACTAGGATAACTTTTTGTTCTAGTATTCATTGTAAGTGCCAGAAGGTACAAATCTAGCATAGACAATGTGGGGTTTTTTAGCTGTGGGTGAAGAACCTGGGATGATGCTTTGTTCTGCTCTTTGTGGAATGTAATTTGCTGTCTACAGGGTTTGCTGTTTTACTCTGTGCATTGCAAACCGCTGTAGCATTAACTTTGCTTCTTATCCAGGGCTTCATAACACCTCGGGTTGTTTTTTTGCATCTGCTACAAACCTCCCTGCTTGATGAGTAGCCAGCAGTTGTTAGCAGCAGGGTTTTGAGCAAAAGGCTTGGCCAAATTCTGCATTTTATGGCCGCTGCAGTAAGGCAAACCTTTAATGCAAGCCTTTTCCAGCACAGCTGAAACACGGCTTCTGTGCAGAGCCCCTGTCTGCTGAGACAGAAAATGGGGCTGAATGGTTTTGCAGGCATTTTGAGCTGTCATCCTGGCTTGGAGGTGGGGGGAGGGAGGTTGGTGGCTGGCTCTGAGCTGGCTGGAGGACCAGAGCAACCCCCAGTAGAGGATCAGGAGGTGCATGAATGAACGCACGTTTATGCTTTTCTTCTGAGAGGCGCTGGCAACCAGACAGAAAGGTTTTAACCTATTAAATGTATTTTTAGCAAACTTCTTAAGGTGCTTTTTGCATGACTTCTGCCAATTAGAATGCAATTAGCTTGTTCCTACTGTTGCCTTATTAATTACCATGATGTACTTAAACTGATTCGGGAGAGGATGTATGGCAGAGCATTGTGCCCTTTTCAGCCGCTCATCAAGTCTCCGCCGCAGTTGATCATTAATCCTGGTGAGGACTGGCGATGGCTTCATGCCAGGTCCCTACCTCTGGAGAGGAAGGATGACAACAGCCACTCTCTACTCGGAATGACCCTCTTGCATTAGGAGCCCACTCAGTTCAGTGCTAAGGAAATATTAATGAAAATGTCCCCTTCTTAAAACGGGGGCGTTTGGAAAGAGCCCTGTTCCCTGACAAATACTGGCATTGATTTTGTTTGCAGATTGTTTCTATTAGAAAATTGAATCAGAATCATAGAATCATAGAATCATTATGGTTGGAAGGGACCTCCAGGGTCATCAAGTCCTACCTTTATCCCATCATATCCCTAACCATCAGACCATCAGACCATGGCCTCAAGTGCCTCATCAACCCCTTTTTTGAACACCCCCAGGGACGGTGACTCCACCACCTCCCTGGGCAGCTCATTCCAGTGCCCAACCACCCTCTCAGTAAAGAACTTCTTCCAAAAAAAAAAAACCTAAGAAACTACAGACTAAATACTACTTGAAAATAAGAGGTAATGAAACAGCAGTGTCTTGGTTAAGCCACTTAACTTGCAATAGCAGGAGTGTGGTTTTGACCAATTTAAATACCTTTTTGGTATTGCTGGGTAGGTTTGTGTATTCACACGTCTGGGATAGATGCTGGCTTAAAGTACTAATGATGGTGATTAAGGAATGGTGTGGTTCAGAGAAGTGTTTGTTATGGAAAAATTGTGAACCACGAGTCAATTTATATGCCTGGGAGTTTCATTTTGTATAAAAAGAAACACAAAAGAAAAAAAAATTTATTTACCCCAAATTGCACCTGTGAATTACATTGAAAGACAACTGTAATAAAATAATGTAGGAGTTGCTGAAGGCCTGGCATGTGCAAGTATGTGGGAATGGTAATCTACATTGCATGAATAATTTTTTTGAATTATTCGAGTGACGAATATTTTCTCGCAGGGAACAATAGAGGAACTCTTCCTGTAGCTATGACAATGTATTTTTAGTATCAACTCTCCTTCAAATATGTCAAGCTAAGCTTTTTATTTATTTTTTTAAAGATGGATGGAATATTTCCTGATGAAAAGGTTTGTAGCTTACAAACTACGGAGTGTGACTTAGTCTGATGCGAATACGCCCATAAATACACAGTTGGGTGGCAAGGTGCTGGTTCCTACAGCCAGCACTGGCTATGGGCAGCTGGAGGTGCTTTTTTCTCATGCTCTGCTCTTTGTATTTGAAGCCTCATTTTAACTAATTATCCTTAAATAATAATATCTACTTTGGTTACATTCAAGCGTGACCGAGTTATTATCCAGACCGTCCTATGGAGATGTTTAATTTTAATATGCTTAGATGTGGCAGAGATGGAACTGTTATTGGTGTCCCGGCCAGCGTGGGTTTTTTCTGCTTGATGGGTGTATTTTGTATAGTTGTTAGAGTGATTTGAATGACTTGGGGGACATCTGAACTTCAATTTCCCTGATATTTCCACACGGAAGGGCAGAGGCTATGAATTGGTTGGTTCAGATGTACTCTTAGTCTGTAGTAGTACTACTGAGCTCAAAAACTCCCCAAGTTTGTTCATATTGTGGATGTTTTTCTGCTTCTCCCCAAAGGAGGTGTCTAATAGATTTTCCTGGCCCCTGTGCTGCTCTTATCCAAGTTTCCCAGATCCTTTTCAACTCCTTCTCTGTCCTGGATTGCAATGGGAGCAGCTTTTGTTTTTTGCCGAGGCCCTCGAGTACCAGGGGAGGTCTGATGTGAACTGTGTCTGAGATCTCTCTGGCCTCCTGTGGGTATTGCAAACACTCCACTTGAAAGGCTGACTTTAATTTATCAAGGAGAAAGCCTCATTTGGAGCCTTGGAATGAAGCAAATGACTGAAATTCCAATGCTAGTTGATATGACTAATGCAAAAGCTTTCATTGTGCTTTCTTCTTCCGCAGGCAGTTTGAGTAACGCTAATAATGATAATTAAGTGCCTTTATGAGGAGGATTTGGGGGACCTGTGCGGGTGGCTAAGACCAAAAGAGCAGTACTGAGTGAAGGCACAGCATAGGCAGCGTACTCGTGCTGTAGCAGAGGAGGAGGGAGTAAGGAAATTGGGTTATCTGTCATCTGCTCAGCCTTACGAATTACCAGCTCCTTGCATTAGTAAAAGCAAGAAGTAACACAGATGTAGGTTTTCCTGGTGGTTTTTATTTGCGTGCCCGAGGAATTGCAGTGACGGGATGTGAAGTCAAATTGAATTTCTCAAGAGCAAAATGGGTTTGTAGCAGCAGCCCGAGTCCGTGTCATCCAGTTTAGGCACTGGAATGGGCTGGCCAGGGAGGTGGTGGAGTCCCCGTCCCTGGGGGTGTTCAAAAAACGGGTTGATGAGGCACCTGAGGCCATGGTCTGATGCTCTGATGGTTAGGAATATGATGGGATAAAGGTTGGCCTTGATGACCCTGGAGGTCCCTTCCAACCATAATGATTCTGTGATTCTATTCTATGATCATGCAGGCAGTGCTTGGGAAGCCTGCTCTGCTTCCACCCGGCTTCAGCTGTCCCCGTGCTGATGAACTCCGGTGTGAAGAAGCATGTTTTCTTGAAATAATAACCTCAAAACTATCAGAAATGTAACAAGCACCTTAAATGCTAACAAATGGAATCTGTGCTGCATACAACCTAGAGGTATATTTCTTTTAAAAGGGCTAGAGCACAGGTGTAATGTCTCCAAGGCTGCCTGGCTGGTTTCGGTCTTCTGAAGTCCCAATTTGGCTCTTTCCCAAGAAGACATGATCCATTAATGTACCTTTCTTTGAAAACCTTGGTTTGTATTCATATTTCAGAAAGTTAAAACTCTTGAATGCATAAGCTCTGCAGGTAGCTGGCATAGAATCATAGAATCACCAAGGTTGGAAGAGCCCTTCAAGCTCACCCAGTCCAACCCCCACCTCCATCCCCATTCACCCACAGCACCCAGTGCCGCATCCAGACGCCTCTTGAACACCTCCAGGGACAGTGACCCCACCACCTCCCTGGGCAGCCCATTCCCACACCCAATCACCCTCACAGGGAAGAAATTTTCCCTGATGTCCAATGTGAATCTCCCCTGCTGCAATTTCAGGCCGTTTCCTCTTGTCCTTTAGCAAACAGTGAGAAATGAAGAGCTGAGGACCTGGTGTCCAGCCTGGTGGTGTTTTGGGTGCTTTGGTTTTGGTCTGGACACAGATTCAGCATTCACAGTTGTTCATTTGCAGAGGTTGCTTTAGGAGTCTTTTGCAAAATGTCATAGAGTGGTGGTTGCACTGCATTAGCAGATGGATGAAGTTGGACTTGACAGTCTGAAGGGAGGATTGGAGGGTTCACCTGAGCGTGACTCACGGTGTGGTGAGCACTTCAGTTGTAGACATTGAAAGAATCTCAGGAAAATCGGGAAGAACGCGTCAGTGGTTTGGTTGCACATTTTCTGTCATAGCACTGACACTGGCAGAGGCATTTCTGGAGGGAGCAGGTTGTATTACATATGCTTCTGGGTAGTCTCCCAGAGAATGCTTGAACTTTGAGTTCTGAAATCTGTATCGTCAGAAACAACTCGTTCCTTACGCAACTTTGCGAGGTGGCTACTAAGAACTCCAGATTTCCGACCCCATCGCATGCCAAACCAAAGCTGTGTGTGTTGTTTCATGCACACTAGTCCAACTTTGGAATTTTCCAGAGAAATCATTTAATGGTGGTGTTACCCTGTGACAGTAGTGCCTCTTCTAGTGACTATAATGGCCTCTGGTATTTGAGTACTACTCAAAGAATCAGTGCAGTGTCGTGCTTCTGTGTGCTTCAGTTTCCAGAATTTAATAGAAAATATAATAAACTAAGTCATAAATCCTTTAACTTTGTATTTGTATTTCCTTTCAGTGTTGTATACGGAAGATATTTCAAGTAGCTATGTTGTTCTTTGGTGTTATTATAGATGTGAAACTTGTAGCTAAAAGAGGATCTTGCAATCACATGAAATCTATTTTTATTGCAATACTTGATGTATGTAAAACTTATTTACCAAAAATAATTACAAGTTATCATTTCTGTATTTTTTTTTTATTTCTCTGCAGATGGACTTTATCAGATTTTTAGGCAAAATTTTGTGTTTTGTTCCAAGGAAATACTCACTGGGGCACTTGTGCTAAAGTTCACGTGCTGTTAATGAACTTGGCTGATGGACACATGGGTAAACCTTGTCACTTTTCTGCTGCAGGTCCAAGGAGCTAATAAAGGAAGCGATTCTCGACAATGACTTCATGAAGAATCTGGAACTGTCTCAGATCCAGGAGATTGTGGATTGTATGTATCCCGTGGAGTATGGCAAAGACAGCTGCATCATCAAGGAAGGAGATGTGGGCTCCCTGGTGTATGTCATGGAAGGTATGGCTTGGAAAGCTAATGCTTATTTCCTTTTTTCAACACATACAGAGACGAAAACTTTATTTCATGGGAAAAAATGTTTCAAAGAAAGAGGTTAAAGACATTGTCTAAATATGGTTGTTGAAAAATTGTGTGGACTACTTTTGCCTGGAAAATTTCCGACTAGATTTGTGTGCCTCCCTATATAAAGAAAGAGGGTGAAAGCTGTTAACCTTGCACTGAGATCCGTTGGAATAAACCTCCACTAAATATAGTTCTTTGGCTTGGAGGCAATACCAATGCTTTGCTGTATAAATTAGGGACTTAACAGAAAGAATCTTGTTATGGAAATGGGAAATGACTGTAAAACAAGGAGAATATGGTCACGCCTCGGTACCTTTTATGGCATCGAGAGGACGAGCTTAGAAATGTTGATAAAGCACATGGGGCTCTCTGCAGAAGCAATGCGTTGTATAATAGAAAATGGTGTTTTTCTGTCTTGTGCACAAAAGAAGCAGTTTAGCACATCTGATTTGTCACAGTGTGTGTTGTGGCAGGGCTTTGTTTTCTTGGTGGAACACGAGAGCAGTAGATATTCTCCTGCTGTTGGGACCTGTCAGCTTTCTGAAGATCTTTTAACGGGATCGCTGTTGCCAGTGCTGTGCTTCTGCAAAATGTCAGCTATTTGCATTTCGTGTCTTATTCTTTCCAACTCTTCACATGTCAAATTGAACATATTTTATGGGCTTTTTTCCTTTTTTTTCAAAGGAAGTGCACGTTCATCCGTAAGCTTGGTCAAACCTCGTGTCCATCTACTATAGCATCCCTCTCCTGAGAGTGACTGATCATGAGTGCTGGAGCAAATGTCACTGTTTTAACTCGAATAATGCAATGAGTGAAGACCGAGTTTGATTGGGTACAATGCAAAAGGGAAGGTACTTACAATATTCTGCTGGCTCCTTATCAGAGCCACCTGGAAGACTTGCAAACATTTTGGCCAGATAACACCAAGGGGAATGGAGGTTTCTTGCTCGCCCATATCATTTGAGCAAATATGGGAAAACTACAGGTTCCGTGTGACTCGTTTGTTTATATGTGTGTGCACATGCGCAAATTCACTTCTTAAATTGTTCTTCTAAACAAAAATATTTTCGAGGCAGTAAGCTGTTCTTTAAACATGCTTTCCTGCCAAATTCATAGTGCTGTATGGTTGCAAATGCTCTTCACTAGTTTCTCAAAACAGCTTTAATGTTCTGTCCTTTTAAGGTTAAGTCCTTTCTCAAGGCACAGGTTTAATTCCTTTGGCTTTTAATGATTTTAAATTTTGCATTATGAAGTACTTAGTGGGGCATGCCAAAGCAAATGACACGTTTCCACCCCCAGCATTACACGGAATGGTTCAGGTTTTTCAATCCTGTGTTTGAATACAGAAAGTGCTTTGCTGAGGTGCAGGATCTGTTCTATCGATGATAAGGAACCGCTTTAAAATAATATTTGAATAGTATCTGTTTTCACAGTAAAAACGTGGAGGTTTTTCACTGCACAGCTCTGTGCTTGCTCCCCAAAACACCACCACATCAGAGACAGGCTTACAGTCTTTTCGCTGCACTGCTGGTTTTCACAGAATCACAGAATCACAGAATCACAGAATCCTAGGGGTTGGAAGGGACCTCGAAGGATCATCCAGTCCAACCCCCCTGCCAGAGCAGGGTCACCTAGAGTCCATCACACAGGAACGCATCCAGGCGGGGTTTGGATGTCTCCAGCCAAGGAGACTCCACAACCTCTCTGGGCAGCCTGGTCCAGTGCTCTGGCACTCTCACAGTGAAAAAGTTTCTCCTGGTATTCACATGGAACCTCCTGTGCTCCAGTTTGCATCCATTGCCCCTTGTCCTATCATTGGACGTCACTGTAAAAAGCTTGGCTCCATCGTCCTGACCTTCACCCTTTACATATTTGTAACCATGGATGAGGTCCCCCCTCAGTCTCCTTTTCTCCAAGCTAAAGAGCCCCAGCTCCCTCAGCCTTTCCTCACAAGGGAGATGTTCCACTCCCTTCATCATCTTAGTGGCTCTGTGCTGGACTCTCTCAAGCAGTTCCCTGTCCTTCTTGAACTGTGGGGCCCAGAACTGGACACAGGACTCCAGATGTGGCCTCACCAAGGCAGAATAGAGGGGGAGGAGAACCTCTCTTGACCTACTGACCACCCCCCTTCTAATGCACTCCAGGATGCCATTGGCCTTCTTGGCCACAAGGGCACATTGCTGGCTCATGGTCATCCTCCTGTCCACCAGGACCCCCAGGTCCCTTTCTCCTACACTGCTCTCCAGCAGGTCAGCCCCCAGCCTGGATGTTGTGCTCAGTGTTGTTCCTTGATAAACCACACAGCAACAGGACACTGTCAAAACCGGCGTTTATTTATCCCCTGCTCAGCCTCTTCACATTCCTTGGAGGGGATCTGGGGGGATTTCTGGGCAGAACTGTTTCCACCATGGTTTGGAGTATCAAACAGGGCTTGGTACTCGGATGACCCTTTATTCAATATGTCTGATGAGGATGTTACTGCCACTGCCTTGAATTTACCAGATGTTTCTTAACTCTTGGTCCAAATTCTGTCCCTGAATTCTTGATTCTTGTCTTCTAAAACAAAATGTCTGTCAAAGACAACTTTTGTGGCTTTTGGGCACTTTAGTTTATCCTGGCTCTTCTGGCAGTCCTCTCTGTATGAGGGCATGACTTGGCTCTCCCCCAGTCTTTGCTTGGTCTTGTAACTTAATTTAAGATTATTTAGATAGCTCCGTAAATATGCATAATGTTTTACAAACAAAATTATGAAGAGTTTATAGCCCATGTTTGGACATAATGCAATGAGTGATGATGAAGTAATGGAAATGGAAGAAGACATTATCAAATGGGTTGGATTATGGTTGTGAGAACAGGCTCACTAGCTCATTTTGGCTTATCATTCGGTGTCCTCGCAGTTATTAACACCCCCCACCACCCCCCGACTGAAAACTTTATTCTTCACAAAACTCTATTGGGAAAACCCATCTTTATGAGTATTACTTTATGAGTATTTTCTTTTCTGAAAAATCAAGTAAGTCTTTCTCCCAGTAATTCCTCTTTCTGTCCTTACTTGGACTTATAGCTGTGATTAATATGAATAAAAATTACTCGTGTAGAGTGTTTGATAACCAATACTCTTATGCTTGTTTATAATTTATGATTGTGCATTTAGCCTCTTACAAGGAGTCTGAGTTATATATTGGTGATGTTTCCTTAGACTAGTTTTGAATCATAATTTAAGTAAGATGGATTTGAAGACATCCATCATTTTCACCGTTGCTTTCTGCATTCTCGTTTATCATGGTGAAGCAGTAGCAGTGTCTGCTTTAATTTTCCCTTCTAGGCACGAGGACTCTACTAGTCCTGGCAAGACCTTTATAATTATGATCCTTGAGTATTTTGGTTCTTTATCGTGGATGTGGACATGTGCTGAGCTCAGTGAATCTTAAGAGGCTGGATAATGACGAGTGTCAACCTCCAGACTCTTTCTTCCTTGCTATCGCTTGGTGATGCTTTCTGAAGGCAATTCCAGGCTTGCTACATTCCTTGGGTGGGAATGGCTGTAGCACTGTACCTCAGCCAAGAGTCAGGAAAAGGCTTGGCTGCACTTCTACGTGTCCTCTTTGGTTCAGAGCAGAAAGGTAACTTCATGCTGTCCAATATTGGGTTTACATGTGCAGTCATTTTTATTGCCCAACCCTACCCACACTGGTAGGTTTGACTCTTTCCCCTCCAGCCGTGCTCCCATGCATGTAATGACTGAGTAACAACTTTGTGTTCTCAGTGCTATTATTCCACATCTTACATTGGATTTCCTGCCCTCCCTGTATTTCTTTTTGTTATCAGGAGTGAGAGCAGCACTGGTACGAACAGGTTGGACTCTAGAGATGAAAAGTCAGTTAACACAGTGAAGCTGGAGAAAAGACCAAGGTTAACACAGTGAAGCTGGAGAAAAGACCAAGGAGAAAACACAAGAAGAAAATCTTTCATCCATTCATTATTCAACCTATTATGTGCCAAACTGCAAAGCTGGGCAGGGAGAAGTGAAACAGCACAGAAATATAGGAGGATACTGTAAAACATGATCTAAGCAGGGAGAGGAGGAAGCTGAGGGAAATGTTCTTGGAGTAGAAATGGTGAGGTGCTATCAGAGGGAAATCAGGATGAGGCACTGAGTTCAAAAGGAAGATGTCCTCGCTATCTCCAGCGTGCTGGATTGAGGCAAGTGTTGTGTTGGAGAGGTAGGAGTGTGACTCTGGCACGTGCCATGCTTCAGCTGGATCGGATTTTGTCCATCGGTCCCACCAGGAGGGAAACACCCATCAGATTGTGGAGCTCTCAATCCAAACACCCTCTGGCCTGAACATGCACTGATCTGGGAGCTCCATTTTAAGGGTGTTTGCGTAGAATAGCTTTTGAATTGTGCAAGGCTAAGGGAGACGTGGTTCGTCTCATCCTCTAAGCCCAGTAACTGCTACTGTGCTCCATCACTTCTGAAAGAGGAGGCTGCCCCAGTCCTGGTGGACATCCCTCTCCTGAGTGTGCATCTGGACTGGCCCTGTGTTTCTTGAATCTGAAAAGTTTTATGCAATGAACTTGGGATTTTTTTATTTATTTTTTTTTTTTATAGTTTGTGGTTTTTAGAGCCATGGAAATATAGGTAGGATTTAACTGGAAGCTTGCCTGGTTTTCTGGTGAGCTCCTGCCTGGGCTTTCATAAGATACAGCCCTGAGGAGCTACAGAATGAGAGTTGTGGTTTTTTGGAGAGCCCTTCTGGGTCCCCCTCTCCAGGACAGCCTTGCTGCACTGAGGCAGACAGGGTCCCAGGCATGAAAGCCCAAGGATTGCTGTTTCTACCGGGTCTGAAGCCTTGAAGATACTGGTTTGAGCTTAACATGGGCTCTTTGGGTCGGTAGTGAGAAAACAAAGCTGTAAGTCAGAAGCTGAAGCTGAAATTTCTGAGCAGCAGAATCCCAAATTTAGGGCTACTTTGCTTTTAACAAGTTTAAGAAGCTTTTCTTTTGTTCTGGGCTGACTCTAGCCATAGTCTGTGTCTTGCTGGCCAGATTACCACCCCCAGGAAAACAAGGGCCCCCAATTCCCCTGCCTTAGGCTTTCAGGCCTGCTGCTGCTACCCCCACCATATCCCAGTCTTTAAAACATTTCTCTGGCTTCATCCTGCTTGTGCTGTTACTTATTTAGTCCCCTGGGATCACTGGGTCTGATGGATTTGTGGCACTGACCACCTTATGTATTAAATGCAGGTAGCCAAGGAGACATTTGGGAGGGGAATCGTAGCAGGAGGTACCCACAACACTCTGAAGGGCTCCATGGAAGGCACATTAGATGGGTGCTGGGGTGGGACAGAAGGCAGCATCACTGTTGGAGCCCAGGGAAAAGAGATTTCCTGGTGGCTTTGTACCATTGGATTTGGGCAGTCACAGCAACCCACGTTTCCTGAGGAGTGTTTTGTACAAGCTGAGCATTTCTCTTCTCCTCAAAAGTTCTCCCTTAAGCCCTGTGGGAAGGAAACTGGTTATGATGGACTCCTGAGGCAAATGGTATGTGTCCATTTGTCTTGGGTGGCTCTCATGAAATATGGAAGAGGGATTTATATGAAGTAGCAAGGTAGGAACTGGTACCTCATCGGGTTCTGAGATGGTTTGGGATAGGGAACACTCAACACCCCTGTGTTTGTAAAGTTTCTAGAAAACCCCACCACTTTTGCATCTCGACTGAATTGGGTAAAGAGATGCCATTAATCTCTAGCAACACCAAAAAAATTCCCTTATAGCTGTTCTTTGAAGGCAGAAATTAACCTGTTGGTGAGTATTTCTTGAGGGCTGAAATTGCTGGTAGCTTTAAACCATGCTCTGACCACCTATAGCAACAGGTCCTTCAGGCTGAGGAGACTGGTAGTGAAAAGAGGGGACGCATGATGTTGTGGCTTATAGATCTGAACTAGTCTATACTGACAGTCTTTACTGCAAATAAACCAATTTTTAGAATAAAATAAACTTTTCAGAAATACTACCTTTGTTAGGAGAAAGTATATTGCTCTGAGAGTGCTTCAATAGATTGTTTGTCTGAAAACTGAAGTTTCCTTTAGAGCCAAAGAAGGTTCTTGCTGGTTAATCTCTAAAATTAGTCCACCACCTCCAGTATTATTTAAGGAAAAAACCCAAACACTTTCCAAGTTCTAGTTCTGCAGGTTTGCATTCGTTGACTTCTTTGTCGTTCTGCCTCCTTTGGGCATGAGATTTCTAAAATTTTCTGAAAGCACTTAAAAATGTGCAAACCTGGGAAGGTCTCTTTCAGAGAGATCCATCCAGATCTGTACCGTGTTGACAGGTTTGAGTTATGTGTGGGTGTTACCTCACCCTAATGAGGATAAATGTGATATCCCACATCTGAAACCAAATGTTTCCTCTGGTGCTCCCTCTCTGTCTGAACCTGTCAACTGCAGTATGTCAAACCTGATGGTTGCTTTATGAAAGCAAAACATACCAGCAGGGCTGTAGATAAATCGGGGGACAAGGTACCAGGTTTAGGCTCTAAAGTGAATAACAGTCCTGCTGTTACAAACCCATGTTCTCATTTTTTTTAGGAATTATATTAATAGGTGTAAAGAGCCCTCCTTTTATGTTTGTTATTCCCATAAATTATGGAGGAAATAATACAGGAGGAAAAAAGAAAGTTAAAATACTTGAATTAACTGTTTTGTTGCTCATGATTTTGGATTGGCAGTGGGTGCTGTAGCATCTTCCCTGCTTGTCCTTCTGCAAGTTCATGTTACACCTCAATTTGCTTGAGAACCTGAGTGAAGAAAAATAGCTCCACTGATACCCTGGGGGCTTCTGCTTCTGTAGGTATGGGAAGGGAAGAAGCAGCTTTTCAAGAACCATGTTGAGAACCAGCCTACGCTTCCCCCAGCCCTTGTTTTAGCAGTTTTCCTCTCTTCTTAAATTTCATTTTATTTTTGTCTCCAGTCATGGAGATTTTCCTTTTATTTTTAAAGGTGACTTTGCTTCTTGCTTCGTTCTTGCTGACTTCTCCAAAGCAGTGAAACATCGAATTGTGACTTCCCATGGGAATGTGTGTTTCTGGGAGTCAGAGATGTCTTGGGAAGGAACGTGTTCCTAGGAACTGCAGGCTTTGCCAGGTCATCAAGCTTGGTGTTGATAAGGGAATACAAACAAAGTCTCTGTAGCCATTTGAAGTAGAGAGGGAAATGCAAGAGGCTGTAGAAGACCTCCCATCAGAGGCAGCAGAGCTGTCTGGGTGAGATCTTCAAAGCGCTCCTCAGTCTCTGGGATTTTTGCTGTTGAATCAAAACCAAAGCAAGCGTATAGATACTGCCTGTGTTCCTCCAGACATCACCGTGCTGCCTCGGTGAGTTATCACAGCCTTTGCCCAAGTTTTTTGCCCAATCTATTTGCCAATGCACTTACACTTGTTCTCGCTTCTGAAGGTGTGCTGGAGCGTGTCACCCTTTCCTTACATTGCACCACTCCAGGCTGGGGAAGAGAGGCTGGAGCTGCTCAGCAGAAAGGGACTTGGGGGTGTTGGGTGACAGCAGCTGGGGATGAGCCAGGAGTGTGCCCAGGTGGCCAAGAAGGCACCTTGGCCTGCATCAGGAACAGTGTGGCCAGCAGGAGCAGGGCAGGGATTGTCCCGCTGTGCTGGGCACTGGTGAGGCTGCACCTCGAGTGCTGGGGTCAGTGCTGGGCCCCTCACTGCAAAAAAGCCATCGAGGGGCTGGGGGTGTCCAGAGAAGGGAACAGAGCTGGGGAAGGGACTGGAGCACAGGGCTGATGGGGACTGGCTGAGGGAGTTGGGGGTGTTCAGCCTGGAGAAGAGGAGGCTCAGGGGGGACCTCATGGCTCTCTACAACTCCCTGAGAGGAGGTTGGGGTGAGGGGGGGGTCGGTCTCTTCTGCCGTGCCCAGAGTGAAAGGACGAGAGGGAACGGCCTGAAATTGCAGCAGGGGAGATTCAGGTTGGACATCAGAATCACAGAATCACAGAATCACAGAATCACAGAATCACAGAATCACAGAATCACAGAATCACAGAATCACAGAATCACAGAATCACAGAATCACAGAATCACAGAATTCTAGGGTTGGAAGGGACCTCGAAGGATCATCTAGTCCAACCCCCCTGCCAGAGCAGGGTCACCTAGAGTACATCACACAGGAACGCATCCAGGCGGGTTTTGAATGTCTCCAGTGAAGGAGACTCCACAACCTCTCTGGGCAGCCTGTTCCAGTGCTCCGTCACTCGCACAGTGAAAAAGTTCTTCCTGATATTCACATGGAACCTCCTATGCTCCAGTTTGCATCCATTGCCCCTTGTCCTATCATTGGTCATCACTGTAAAAAGCTTGGCTCCATCGTCCTGACCCTCACCCTTTACATATTTGTAGCCATGGATGAGGTCACCCCTCAGTCTCCTTTTCTCCAAGCTAAAGAGACCCAGCTCCCTCAGCCTTTCCTCACAAGGGAGATGTTCCACTCCCTTCATCATATCTGTGGCTCTGTGCTGGACTCTCTCAAGCAGTTCCATGTCCTTCCTGAACTGTGGGGCCCAGAACTGGACACAATACTCCAGATGTGGCCTCACTAGGGCAGAATAGAGGGGGAGGAGAACCTCTCTCGACCTACTGACCACCCCCTTTCTAATGCACCCCAGGACAATTTCTTCCCTGTGAGGGTGATTGGGTGTGGGAATGGGTTGCCCAGGGAGGTGGTGGGGTCACCAGCCCTGGAGGTGTTCAAGAGGCATCTGGATGTGGCGCTGGGTGCTGTGGGTGAGTGGGGATGTAGATAGGGGTTGGACTGGGTGAGCTTGAAGGTCTCTTCCAACCTTGGTGATTCTGTTTTCTCCCTAACTGGACAATGATCACTGCAGGCTCTTGGATACCATGTGCATTCATCCACAAATACTGCACCCAATCTGTCCTTGTGTCCCTCTCCCTCTGACCCCTCTTTTGTCTCTTTATGGACTGCTCTCCTAAGCATCCGATTTAAGAGGATGTAATTAATCTTGTAGCCCTAGGTCTCCTGAGTCAGTTCCTTCTCAGAGAAAGTATTTGGTAGGACTGATTCTTCTAAATGGAAGAGACATGGAGAACAGAGACCCTTTTGGATGTAAGTAGGCTAAAGGACTTTGTTCCCAAGTGCAAGAATAGCAAAGTGGGGGCAGTAGTACTGCCACCTCAGTGGAGAGAGAGCATCGTGTCTCTTGACCTGCACCACATTTATTTTTGTATTGCTGTACACTGCACTTGCAAAAGGTCACCATCATTCATCTCAAACCCATGTCGCCGTATCGAGGGTTGTTTTATGTTCCCCAGCTTTGGTGAAAGGACGCTGGCTGGAAGAAACTTTATGGACTCTTTAATCTGTTTTTAATTTGTTTAGTCCCTAGGGCTAAGGGTGAATATGCAATTTCTAGTTCAGTCAATTAAATCCAGAGCTGTTGGCTGAACTCTGTGTCTGCTGGGGCGCTTCGGGTCAGCCTCACGCTCTGAGATCCTACCCGGAGAGGCAGAGCTGAGCCTGGCTGCATAGTGCATGGTGTCATGTGTGCCCAAACAGCATCCTTGCTAGCCTTCCTCCAGCCTGGTGGTCCTTCAGACCACCAGGAAGCTCCTGCCTTTTTGGTGTAGGACCAGCCAGTTTTGAGTTCTCTTCCCAGACACATTCCTGATAGTGTAGCTAGGTCCTCTGATACATGTTCCCACCTCTCTGCATCTCCCAAGGACACTTGGGAAGGTAATAATAGCTGCATCCATTGCAGTCAGGGCTTTTTTAACAAAATTGAGGCAGTTCTGCTTCTAAGACCTAGCGTGCATTTCAGTGCCAGCGTTTTAGGCCCTACCTGAGTCTCCAGAGCTCTTCTCAAGGGGTTTGGATCTGCTTTCCCAAGCAAACGACAAGAAATAGTATCTATCTGCACAGGTGTTAAATGGCTCTTGAGGCTGGAGAGGGTTTACTCGGTGTCCATAAGGAGCACTGTGGAGGAAGGAATCAATTAGACTTTAATGGCAAAGTGGGATTTTCTGCACTAGGCTCTGAAGAACCTGCCTTTCACAGGACTGCCACTGGGTTTGTGCAAACGTGCCGTGGCAGCAGTTTGCTCTGAGCACTCCTCTGTTTAACATTTTCAGCTTTTTCTTTTTGCTTTTTTTGCCTTCACCCTGCTATTGTAGAGTTGGGCAGGAGTGGGATCAGGGTTTTTTCTGTGGCTGGAGATACTGCTCCTCGCTGTTATCCTGCAGCCTTCGTGAGTTTCCCATTTGAGTCTTCATTCCCATGGAGAGAAGTGGTTCAGTGGCTATCGCTCCTCTGGGGAATTTTCAGTTTCTCAACATCTCCCATGTCCAGTGCTGAGGTCGTTACATTATCAGAGCAAGACTATTTTCTATGGCTCTCTGGGTTTAAGAGATTCTCTGGGATTGATGTCTTCATTCCAGAGATTACCCTACTGCAGAGCAGACTTTATGAGGACACGTTGGAGAAGGCAAGGGCAGAAATATCAGGTGTCATTCCAGGTTTGCAAGACATCTCAGTAGTTGCCTGTTGGAAACTGGCCTCTCAGGTAGCCAGTGTTTTTGTAGGGCTTGAAGACCATCCCTTGGGCAATGCAGTGGTGTTAAGAGTATTCCTGGAGCTCCTCATGGTACAAATGTGCATATGGGCCGAAGGTGCAAGGGAGGTTATCAACCAGGTTCCTTAAAACGTCCTGTCAGGGTGTGTTGTCACATCTGGCACTGCGTCTCCTGTATCTCACAAGAGTCTGTGGGGCAGAGGAATGAAGGGCTGAGATCTCAAAACATTTCTGGTTGCTTCTCTTTCATTACACGCTCACCTTTCGGGTGATATCTCGAGGATTTCTGTGGAGTTTAGCCCACCTCTTTGGAGAAGATCAGGTTTGTTTCTACCCTTTACTTGATGCTGTGAGACTGCTTTATGTCTGGCCTGAGTGTTTATGAGAAGCTTGGTGATGTTACTTTGAGACCTGCTTATCTTTAAGGTAACAATTTCTGATTTTTGGCTTTGTTTAGTAATTGTACTTCTGTATCTCTTAATTCCAGTCACGCCCCCCACTAGGCACGTGATGAAAAAAGGCAACTTAATACATGTGTTTATCTCACCCGTGCCTTGATCTGCTTGGAAACACTCCGTGCACCTCCCTGGAGTTTCTTAGGTGATATTAATACTCCGAGAGCGTACCTGGCAATTGGCAGAGAAGAACAATAAAAAGGCTTTTTATGGATGCAACGTGGAAACTTGGCTCACTCCAAAGATCACCATAACTCATGCACTGGATCAAAGCAGCAATGGTGCGTTCGCTGCAGCAGGCTGGGTCTCCAGCTGATCTTCAGCATTTAACCCAGGGCTCCATGCATCTCCATAGGTGTTTGGGAACTGCAGGAGTTAAAACATCTGTCAGCATAAGGTCGGAGCAGGAACCTGTGTCTTAGTCTTTGGGGGTTTCTTCACTATCACTTACAGAAAAGGGGCCCTATTCCAACTGCTTCCTTTTGGAGTTGCTACAATTCCCACTAAAATTTGACACACACACACACACACACCCACCCCTTTCTTTTTTTCTTCTGGAATTCAAAACTGTGGTTATTTATTGCTTATAAAAATCCACAAGTATTTCTGGCTGTGTATTTTTACAGAAATAGGTGCTGTGGTATTGAGAAGGCCTGGATTTGCAATCTTGCAGAATTCTGTTCAAATGAAAACCTGTTCATAGCAACCTTCCAGGATATGTTAAATTGGCAGTCCAGGTGCTGTGTTCATTTAATGTATCAGTGTTGGGGAGCCCTGTGCATGGCCTGTGTCTTAGAGAAATGGAGTTGCACACTGTTGCTTTCAGGACAACAGAACATAAATCTTCCACTGTTACCATCTAGTTATTTTAATTTCACAGTGTCTCAATTATTAACTCTTGTAAGAGTAGTTATTTACTCATACTGGTGATGGAGAAGTATCTACTTCTTCTACTTATTTAATAAAATATTCATGAGTTGAAATAGGGTGTGAAATTATGATGGTCACAGTGGCAGTGGATTGTTCTTATGATAGATATAGTTTGATATTTGTTCAGTATAAAATAATTCTTACTAAGGCTGCAGAACTAAATCCTGGCATTCGAAATGCAGTAAGAGCACTGGAGGTATATCAACATAGTATGGTAATGCTGCTGCAGCACGTTCTGGGAGATATTCTTGCTTATCCTTTCTCCTGAAAATAACTCCAGCCAAACTGTAAGTTGATAAATATATTTTGTAATGACTCGTCTGGACCTAATAGTCTTTGTTAGCAAGATTGCTGGTTCGAAGCAAAACGGAGTTTGCAGAAGGAAGGATGATTGTGTTTTATATGGGCAGTGGGAACATTCATTGTCACCTGAGCTGGGATTTAGGAAAGAAAGTCTATATAAATCTCACAGGGATTAGAATATGAGCTTACAGAGCAGAAATTCAGCTGAGTGGTGTTCAGAGAGGAGGAATGGGGTGAGCAAATAACCCACAGCCCCCTGCACTGATCTCTGCACTCACCTCTTTTTAAAGAACAAAACAAAGCCCCAAACCCTACATAATTTATGTTAAGGAGTGGCAAGATAATGTATGTATATTCTAAGGATATAATTTCATTAAATAATTAATTTTCAGTAATGAAAACCTAACCTCTGGTTAGTCCAAGCCAATATTTGGGGGGGAAATGCAATCAAAGCTGGGAGCTAATGACTTCAGACCTATCAAATATAATTTATTGTAGCTATCTAAATAATGATAATCATCATTATCAACGAACTTCAGGTTTCTCAAGGTAGGGGCAAACTCTGCTCTGTGGGTGGGAGGCACTGTACAGTGTATGATGTACAGTAATGTACAATAATACACGAATGCTGCCAAGCTCCTGAGAAGCTGCATCTCGTATCCGTCCTCATCCAAGTCCTGCTGTCAGCACCAGCTTCCCCATCAGATTTGGATGAGAGAGGACTGCTGGCAGGTTCTGTGTGTGATGCTGTAAAAGTGATGCTGTCAACATGCCCGTGTCAAGACGACCTTAAAATGTTTTCATTTTCAAAACAAATGCCCAGCTTTCTTTGGGATCTGCCCACATTCACAGTGATTTACTGCTCTTGCTGTTTTGTTCATCACTATCAGCTCCTCTGAATCTGAAGCTCCCAGTCTCTTTGCAGTGTAGTATTGAACGAGGCTGGAGCAGGTTTAGCCAAAGCTCTGCTCTTCGAAGAGCTGGGGAGGAGTATTCAGTATAAAGTGGTCTGGAGGTACATTCATACAACCTGGTTCATCTGCAGGCAGCCAAATCTTCATCTTCCCCCCCTTCAGGGAAGAAAGTGCATAGGTGTAACCTCTTTAAAAAGATTCCCACTGGATGGGAAATGTGAGGAATGTGTATTTTTCTCCCCACATAAGATCATAGTTGGTGTGCTCTTTATTTCTGTATTTCTCAGCAGTTATGCGAGGACCGCTTTGTTGGTAAAGGGGTTTTATTTACAAAATAAAGGGGTGAGATAAAGCCTCATTCATTTTATTAATAGCAGCTGAAAAGGGAGGCGTAGATGTCTGCCTCTTCTCCCCCACCGTTCCACGACTCCCTTTTATTGAAACTCCCACAACTGAAATGGAAAATAAAAGGACTTTTCATCATACAAGCACACATGAAAGCGCCTGGATGTTGACCTTTGTTTCTGCCCATTAAAATACATGGCTACATAATTCAGTCTCTGCATGCAGATAGAAAGACTCTAGTGTTAGCAATCCAAACTATTATTAAGGGAACGTTGGAGACGAAGTGTTCCCTTTTGTTAGGTTTGATTCACTTTGGTTTGCTTGTTTACTTTGAAAGCTGATCTACAAAAAAACATAAAAATCAAAGCAAGTCAGCACGGTACCCTTTCTTACTGCCCCAGGTTGTACAAAAAGAGCTCAAAATAAACAGTTTGGGGAAGGGGAAGGAGAGAGAGACTTCCTGCTTCTTGTTTAAACTGGAAAATCAGGTCATTTCTACCTTGTAAGTTGTTGGTTTTTTCCCTTTAGTGGAAAATGAGAGGGTGAAAACAGGAAAATTGAGAAAGAAAGGGACTTCTAGTCTATAGGCATCCGAGGTCTCTAGTTACTCTAATTGGAAAGTGCACCATACACATCAGTTGAAATGGAGATGAAGAGGTTGTTTCAAGCCATCTTGGTGACCTTCTGCTTGATGGGGCGCCGAGTCAGCCTCTCAAAGCCAATCTCCGGTTTATATTCGGCACGCACAATGCGATCCCTGAGTGCTCAAGACCACTTCTGGGAAGGGAAAAGCATTGCAACCACGGCTGCTTTTAGCTCTCTGTGATGTTCTGGGTTTGGTTCGAGTGGTGACTCAGTCACTGTTTCCTACAGCACTGGGGGAAATGGGGAAATCCAAAAGCAAACCATTTCTGTAAGTCACAGAGGCAAAATTTCTCTCTGTGTCCTTTAAATGCTTCACCTTGGTTGAACATCTCTTTCCCACAGGGGACATTCAAGTGACATTTCATCTCTCTCCTCTTATAAGTGGGGAGAAACTCCCACGGATTTGTATGGCCAAGGCTCTCTGCAGAGCAGGAGTGTGACAAGGAGAGGTCTGAGAATAAGTTAAAAGAAAAGGGAATGAAGCCAGGTGAGGTGAGGAGATTTCGTGATTGCATTCTTTGGCAAAGTTTTCTTATTTTTCTTTTGGTTTGATATGTTGGTCCTGATCACAAAATTCTGTCTAGCCCTGGCAGATGAGTTTTGGGGAACAATGAGAATTTTGCTCATAGGAAACAAGTCTTCAAGATATCAAAATGTCAGGTCGATGTCTTCACTGTATTCTTCTAAAGTAATGGAAATTATAACATATCCCGGCAGCTGCTATTCCTAGAACATCCAGGCACAGATGATAATTAAATGCAATCTGAATATGTAGGAATTTAAGATTGAAAAAGTAATAAAAATAAGATGTTTGCCATCCTTGTGCTAAATATTTTTATAACCTCTCAGTTCTGACTGGAAACAGCTATTTTGTGAAATGACTAGAACACGAAATAGCACTGGGTAGGCTTTCTCAATTTATAAATAAAAGCAGCAGCTGAGGTTTGAGATGATGCAGATCCCGAAAAGCAATAATCCTGTTGTAGTTATGCAGTCACATCCTTCCAGTAGAGAGATCCACAGGGGACTGTTTAGCACTGCTGAAACGATATAAACTCTTCTCTTGCAGTAGGAGGAAACCTGAAGTTATTTTCTGGCTGGATATGGGATATTTTTCTTTCTGGTAATGATGCATAACTTCATAGGTTTCTGAAAGTCAATAGTTTTTTGTGTTGCCTGTTGTTTGTCATCTGCTTCTACCGTTCTGTTGTTGCTCTTGGGGGAAGATGGAGAGGTTCAGGAGCTTGTAAGAAGTCTTTGTTCATAACCAGGTGAAGTTTTACCAAAACGGTCTCTTTCAGGGCTTTCAGCCCAAAACACTGTGTTCTTTGCCATCTCCTCTTGTTTGTGGCAGTTGTTTCATAGAATCATGGAATCATCAGGGTTGGAAGAGACCTCCAAGCTCACCCAGTCCAACCCCCACCTCCATCCCCACTCACCCACAGCACCCAGCACCACATCCAGACACCTCTTGAANCACTGTGGGCACGGCAGAAGAGACCGACCCCCTCCTCACCCCAACCTCCTCTCAGGGAGTTGTAGAGAGCCATGAGGTCCCCCCTGAGCCTCCTCTTCTCCAGGCTGAACACCCCCAGCTCCCTCAGCTGTTCCCCATCACCCTGTGCTCCAGTCCCTTCCCCAGCTCTGGTCCCTTCTCTGGACACGCTCCAGCCCCTCGATGGCTCTTTTGAAGTGAGGGGCCCAGAACTGACCCCAGCACTTTTTCCATTGGAAAAGTGAAGTTAAATTCTAATATTGATCAAATACCTTCAGTGGGAAATAAAGCTCTGTCTGTGGCAAAGCCCAGCCTTCACCAGTGCAAAATGGTGATTAACTTGGGAGTTTTATTCCAAAAAATATTCTTAAGGATCATGGGCTGAGGTTTTTGCCCCTAAACCTGGTAGCTTGCAATGATCCATGGGCTAAAGGCTCCATAGTGGCTGAGAAACTTAGGTCCCAGCACAGACTTTTATTAGAGCCAGTGGTCAACATGCCCGAAAATGACAGCTATCTCCAGAGATCTCCTTTAAACACTGGTTTCCTGTGTTGAACTTTGGACTGAACTGATTCCATGGAAGATTTTTTTTTTTTAACCAAGGAATGTGTTTGTTCCCAGCCAGGACAAGATAAGAACAGAAGGAGGTGTCCTTGGTTTAATGTTCATCTGTAGGGAACAACTGGACCTTGTGCATGATGAACGGAAAGAAAGGAAGTTTATTTTCTGCTTTTCATCAGCAGCTCCTGCTTGTTATCATTTGTCAGCCATCTCCAGAATGTTGTTCTCCTTCTTGGAAAAAACCCGAGCCTTTTCCACAGACCCCACTTAGTTGGAAATATTTAACACTGCAGAACTAACTTTGCTCCTAACTGCTGCTCGGAGGATAATTTATTTCCTTGTCTTATGCTCTGTTGGCTGAGCAGCTCCTGTTTGTCAGGGAATTGAGGCATTTGGGTTTCCTTAGGTGCTTTTGGTGGTGGTTGGGAAGACCGAAGCACTGGGGAGTGCTGAGATGCCCCAGCACCTTCCTGTGCTGCTTTGCCCCTCTAAATTGTAATAGTAATCTCAGTTTTCTGTCTTAATTTTGCAAAATAAATGGGTTTTATCTCGCTGTCAAAATAAGCAGGGCTGTGTTTTCTTGGTGGTCGCATGCTGGGAGGAGCTTGAAAGAACCAAGTATGTATCTTCAGTCATTTAGGGCAGTTTAGCAGTCGTTTGGTCAGTTTAGGGCAGGGATTGTCCCACTATGCTCAGCACCTCGAGTGCTGGGGTCAGTTCTGGGCCCCTCATTTCATTACCTGGAATAGGTATTGGAATGGGCTGCCCAGGGAGGGGGTGGGGTCACCGTCCCTGGAGGGGTTCAAGAGGCGTCTGGATGTGGCGCTGGGTGCTGTGGGTGAGTGGGGATGGAGGTGGGGGTTGGACTGGGTGAGCTTGAAGGGCTCTTCCAACCTTAATGATTCTGTGATTCAGTTACTTCTATGTTTTTCAGACATCTGGAGAATTTGGGACCTTGGGATCTTTTTGGGCTCCGAGTCTTACCAGTCTCTGGATCATTTGCTAGAAAAACCTAAAAACCCCACTGCCTTACTAATCTTTTTGGAGGTAATGTGGGCTACTCATAACTCTCACTTCTCACTGGCTTTGTTTCTCAGTCCCATAGTCAAGTGATTATCATATGTTAGCATTTGGAGGCAGGTCCTTGTGTGGCATAAACAGGCACAGTCCCATCTGTCCGTGAGCTGCCGACCCAGTGCTCTAGGAATCTGCTCCCATTCTTTTAGTGTTACCTACCAGAGTAAGATGATCAGTTAGCTAAACCTTTCCTTAACATTTTATCCCCAAATAACACAGCTTAAAAAGAAAATGAAAGCTTATGTCAAACAGAAAGTGCTTGCAGTAAATGAAAGCTGATGGGAGTAAATGTGCTGTAGAGCACTGTATTTATGTGTGGACTTTCAGGGATGATCAGGCCAGGTCAGTGAGAAGCAGAAAGGGTTTGCTAAGTTAAGCAACAAGATAAATGACATTCCTTCGGGTGACTAGTGTCTGAACAGGTTAAGGGTTAAAACCTCTCGCTGGGCTTTTGTGAACCCTAAGTAAGTGACAAGAATGATGTGGTTTATAGTTTTAATTTCCCAGTACCTGCAGGTTCGCATTGGCACGCAGCAGGCATTTTCCATAAATCTTGCATCCTATTGCAGTGCACAGAAAATAGATGTACCCAAGGCTTCTTTCACTGTCTTGAGATTTGTTATAATCTGCATTCACAATATTATGCAGATCAGCTGTCAAACTGTGTGGTATCTGGGTAAAGGATTGCTCTGATCTGAGAACAGAAATCAGTAAGTATTCACTCTAATATTACAAATTAGTGATTTTTAAGTGCTCCATAAGGAGTAAAAAGAACCATCATTTATAAAAGCTTACCATAAACAACTTAATTCTGTTTCAGTGCTGCAGTTGTCATTAACATCAGCGTTAGGCTTTCCTATAGTCCTGTCAGAGACTTGCTCAGCTTGCCCTGTGTTTATTCAGGATGTTATTGCCCATAACCTCATTTCACAGGGCTGTCAGTGTGAGGGGAGCCCACTGCTGACCAGCAAGAAGCCTTGCAAACTTGATCTTCCCTAAGTGCAGTGTGCTGTAGCCTTGTGGCTTTCCCATAAGCCTTGCATAGTTTCCTAAACCTGAAGAAATTCACCTTGAAAGTGCATAGAAAACAAAGTCCCACTCCCATCCCTAGGTAGGAGACTGCCTCACTGACTGCTCAGTAGCTCATGGTGGGGTGACTGGGGTGTTCAAAATTCCCCAAGAATAAACCCCCGAAGCTGTTTATAAGGAGTGAAAGACTCAGTTATGCAGAAGGCAAAGAATTGTGAACATACCATTGTAAATCCATTAAAATAATCCCATTAGTACAAAGGGTGAATCTAAATAAGACAAAAAAGTATGCAGAATTTGCATTTCTCAGATGAAGTCACCTCTAGGAAAGATTTGCAAATAAATCTAATCCGACAGTCCGAGAACAGAACTGTTCCAAGGTGTGCTGCAGTGAATTGAATTAAACCCACACTATTATTCGATTAGCAAATGACTATTCCTAAATGACCCTGCTTTCCCTCTTGGAAGCAGCAGCATCCGCAGCAGCGAATGTGGATGGGTGGAGAGGTGTTGTCTCTGCCCAATGGCAGAGGAAGAATGAAGCCCGTTTGCTGGTGCTGGCTCTTTGGTTCAAAGTTTCTTCTCAGATATGTTTGCAGAGGGGCTTGCAGTTGGGTTTCAACAGTGGGGTGATGGAGCTTTAAGTTTTACTGTTACAAACTGGAGCAGATTTCAGTTCTGCTGTCAATTAAAGAGGAACTTTGTAGATGAATATTAATGATTTCTCACCAGAGACGCCTCACGTCTGCAAGTAAAATCAAGAAGGGAAAGAAAACAACTATGCAAAAAGTAGTGACTTAAAAATGATCACAGGAGAGAAAATTCCATTACATAAACCAGGGCAGGCTTAAAAAGGCACAACCGTAGCTCGCTTGTCACTTCTCCTAAGATGTATAACTAATGCATGTGGCTGCTGGATGTGTTGACTTTGTACATCCTGTGCTGGAAGCGTTTTGTGCTGGCTGGCTAATAGTAGTGAGCTTTGGGATAGGATGGCAGGTTTTACTGAGTATGTTTTTTAGGTCATCTACTTGCTTTCCCAACAAAAATACGCTCTGCCTGCTTGCTCACCTAAGTTTTGTGAGCAGAGAAGCAGCTCGGTGCCACCCTGTCTTCTGCAGCCTCAGCAGAACCAGTGTCTGCTTACTGCTGAGTATCACTGGTGATGATCCCAAAGCTGGGGAAAATCGGTGTGGTTTTTCTCTTTAAGACCCCAGATTGAGTTTTTACGTGATTTAATATTAAATAAAATCGTTTGGGGATGTGTAAACTGAGCACGTATGCAAGTCCTCAGGAGTAAATCTGGGAACGCTCAGTGCTTTGGGGCTGAGACTTTAAGCAGTGCCCTGGGCAAAATGAGCTGTCTGTTGGTATAAATCACACCTTCCTATACACAAGGAATGTCGTACACAAAATACATATATAGGAAGTGACTGGGTGATTGAAAAGGTGAAGCTTGATGTCACTCAGTGCAGAGAAGTGGCTTTGGTGGATACACAGTGATGGGATTTAAATCAGCTCTTGCTCTCAGGAGAGAAAGGTTGGAGTTGTCATTCCTCTGTGCCCTGGCTGTGTCTCCTTGTGTCTAGAGGTGAGCAAAAAACTCCAGAGAAACAGTGTATTTGATTTCACTGAGAAACGAGCTGAAAACAAACCAAAAAGCATGGGCACAGCATCAAACAGGATCTTGGTTTGTCCCCACGTGAAGGGCTCTGCAGTGCTGCTCCCTTATCAAAGGGGCACAGTGAAAGTTGAAAACATTGCAGAGAAGGGGATGCTCGGAGCTATAAAATAGTTTCAGTGTGAGAAAATGCTAGGAAAGAGGCAGTGAAAAAGCGAGGAGATGGTAAAGATTCAGAATTGTTGTGGAGAAGGTAAATATGGAATGAAAGAATGCCATGGGTGAGGGAGATATACACCATGCAAGAAACAGGAGGCATCAACAGACTTCAACAGGCAACGAGCTTCCACAGCAAAAATGCCTTTTTTATTGGTGAGACCTGCAGGCATGCTGGGGGAGCACGAACCCTAACTGCTGGTCAGACCCAGTGATCCCAGAGAAGTGAAGCTTGCTAGAGAGGTCGTAGCAGTTCCGTGTGTTTTCTGCTTAAGAAAACATGAGAATTCATACTCAAATTTCACATGAGCAATTCTTTACGGAGTGTAGAAACACTTAAATTCCAAGTATGACTATGTCCTTAAAGGAACAGGCATTCTGGAAAATCAGAATCTTATTCATTTGACTTAGTTGCTTCCTTCTGTGGCATTTGCTTTATTATTTATCCTAAGTGTGGGGTATTTAGGACATATCAGTGGTGGCTTCTGAGACTTGTTGCTCATCAGTGGATGTCCTTCCTGGTCCCTTGAACATTTTCAAGTGTAGGTTTCTGAAAAAGGCAGTGCTTTAAGAACCAGAAAGGCAATACATTTGATCTGCTCTTGGTGTGGATTAATAACTACTATGTTTTACCAACATCTTCGCCCCATTTCCCCCTCCTCTGGTTAAGCCTAATGATTACCACCACAGAACCTGATGAAAATAGTTTGGGAGCAGGTGCGAACCTAACTGTTCAACATCATAGCATCATATCAGGCTATAATGAGAAAAAAATTAGCTTTCCTGATGACAGACGATTGCTAATGTGCTAAAATATGACTGCTGATCTCTCCAGACTGCTTTGAATTCTAACATCATTCTGTCATCCAGTCGGGACCGAAAGCTATGAAAGTGCCCTGGTTTCCCTAGTGATGCCAAAGTTCTCCATGCCATGGAAGTCGAACAGACTGGAATAAAGAGAAGAGGACTGAGCTGATTTTTCTAAAATTGCTTGTTGCTACCACGTGTCACACCTTCAATGGTTTGTTTGGCAGCGTCTCACCCTGCTGAAGGGAGTGTTGTTTGCCAGGGGACCCTGACTTTTATCTGCTTTACAGGTCAACCTAAATTAAATTCTTTGGAGTGCTTAAAGCGTGTCAGCTCAGTGAGTTGCACCTCCCCTGTTCCAGATGTGGGTTTTGCATAAAGTTTTGCCGGGATGCTGACTTTACCCAGCATATCTTGGTGCTGCCTGGAGGAGTGGACAACCCAGTTCCTCTTCGAGGCTTTCCGTGACAAAAAGTAGTGTGAAAACTGGTTTTGTGCAGGTAGGGAGAAAACAACTCCTAGACTTATCATCTGGTGGAGAACTTAAACTTTGACTGCTGGGTTTTTAAAGAGAGAGCATGGTGGTTTAAGCAACGTGCCTCAGCTTTCTGGTTGCTTATCTGCTGTGGGAGAGGATGTACAGGTAAAGCAGCTGTCTGCAAGCCTTAAGTCATCTGAACAGAGAAGCTGAGTGCTTTTTCCTCCAGTACATACTGCAGAAGGCTGAAAGTCCCTATAGCGTGGAGTCTGGAGACCTGCTTCTGCTGACTGGTGTTTTGCTCTGTATCAAGAAGATTTCTACCTCTCAGGCTGCACACCTCTGTGGATAACTAATGATATAGTAAAAAAAAAGGAAGAGAACTGGGAAACAAAGGATCTTTCTGGTATATCAAAATATAGACAGTGCACTTCTGGACAGAAACAGTTCATGGCATTCTTTTTTTTCAGAAGTTTCATCCATCAGTGCATATCTCCAGAGTTGGGATTAAAACTTTGTTCTTCCCAGATTTAAAGGCCACTTCCTGAAGAAGCAGTGCTTGCATCTTGTCTTCTACGCCATTCCCAGGAGACAGGGATTGTTAATGGTGGTAAGTTCAGCTGCAGGGACTCTGCAAATGAATAACCTTGATTAATGGAGTCATTATCAAGGCCAAATGCTGAGTAAATTTGGGTTTTCACTTGACTTACACAGCACCTATGAAATGTGCCAACCTGCTGCCCCAAGCCCAGTTCCTCTCTGGGTGGAGAGGCATTGGTGTTTGGGCAGTGACACTTTGTGATCAGAACAGAGTAGTTTAGAGCTGCATCGTGATTCGTCAGCCAACCAACCTCATACCAGACATCTGGCTGGACTGGAGCAGTAGTAACACTTTTTTACTCTTTAGCTAATTGATGTCTGAGGATATTTTTATTTTTCCTCTACAGCCTTCCTGGATGACCTCCTGATCACAGTTACCCACAGGTTTACCATGTAGTCCTTACTGCGTGATTTGTCTTGATCTCCTGTTACATTCCAAATTTCCTGGTATGATGGAGACTTCCTGGGGGAGCCTTTTCTCATGTGGTACCCAAGGTATTGAATCTAGAAATGAATATTTTTTTTTTTAGCTAATAAAATTAGTCCTTTTGTGAAAGATACTGATTTATATACCGAGCAATATCAGTGTTTGACTTGATCACTGCTTTATTAGAGCCCTTCATATTGAAGAGCACCTTAGTGGCACCGTAAGGGCCATATCCTCCAGGCTGACACAGACATAAGGTTTCTCTCACGCCAGAAGAGGTGTAGGTAGACTTTGGGCCACACTTCTCAAGCCTGAATGCCTGAATTGAGGTGCAGAATATTTGTGTAAGCATCACAGGGTTCCTGATGCATCTTTCCAGGCCTATTCCCCACGGCTAACCCTGCTCCCCAGCTCACGGCAAGGACTCCCTGCATTGCCCCTTCTTGGAGTCTTGGCAATACACATCTTCCTCTGTACCCAGAGCCTCAAAAACACAATGTGTCCTAAACTACTGTTATTTTGAAGCCAGCTGGAGAGAGAGGAAAGGGACTTCAGGATCCATGACATGGCACTAAAACAGCATCTTGTGCTTCCGAGTCCTACCCAGTTTTCTTGCCCATGCCCAGTGGTATTTGCCAAAGTAAAGCTGAGTTCTTACAGCCACCAGATAATGTTTTTGACAAGTTTTAACAAAGATCTTGCAGGAGATTCTTTTTAAATCCCTCCTATTTTTTTCCTTCTGTAATTGCAATAGTTCCCCCTTCAGCTGTTGTTGCTAAGCTGCCCTAAGAATTTGCATTTCAAGGCAATCTGAAACTGTCTTAATTTAAAGAACAACTTCAGCAAAAGCAATTCCAATAACCTCAAAAGAGGAACAGAGCTGAAACAATCACCAGTACATTCAGTGTATTAATCATGACAATGAACAGCTATTTAGGCTGCTGTGTGAACCAGAGGAATCCATTTTAGAGGACGTGCAAAATTCTCCCATCAGCTCCCCGGCGCAGGTTAACAACCTCAGAATGGATTTTGTTTCGCAGCCAAGGCTTGCAGGGAGGGGAGGGGAAGGCAATGCTGTCTTCAGAAAAAGGCACTTTAAGTTTGTCTTTCAAAAGCTATCGATTCTTGCGCTGTGGGAGCCTGGAGAATGGTGTAATCCCATGTGGGACATGTCTTCTGAGTGAATGGGGGAAAAAAAATATCTGTGAGCAGATAAAGCAATTGAGGAAAAATGGCAAGGATGGACAGAGAGGGTCTTACTGAGTACTGTCCTTGAATGCAGAATGGTATTGCTAGTAAAGGAATTTTACCTGTTGGAGTCTAAAAGGAAGGCAAGGCTGGCAGGGGAGGAATTCCTTGTAGATCAGGTGATATGGTTTGAAAGATGAGCTTGGGGTGTGGAGTCTCTGGACCGTGTGGATGCTCAGTCTGAGCATCAGCCTTGGCATGAATGGGAAATGCCATAAGCATAAAGGCTGGCAAGTGAGTAAAGAGTAAGCAGGAGGAAGGAGTAGGACTCAGTGGCATAAGCGAGCCAATAGTGCCTTGGCAAGGAAGTTGACACTCAGTCTCCAAGGCCAAGTGCAACGTGATTCAGCAGAAAGACGAGGGTGCTGTAAATCTGAGGGTTCGTGTGCTGGAAGTCAAGGGTCTCACCAGCACCCACAGACCCTTGTGCCCAGAAAGCACAGCACATTCCTGAAGAGCCAAGGGGATTATGTTTCATCTTAAAAGGAGCAGAACAAACCCCAGTTGTCTTGGTTGGGAGGAGACATTTATTTTTAGAAGCAAACAGGTTTCATGCAGACAGTTGAATTAATACGCTCAGGTTGTAAGTGTTGGAAGCATCTGTTCCGAGTGATCTGCAGACAGAGAATTGGTCAATGGCACCCTTTGTGAATAATCCTGGGAGAATGAATATGAGGCAACTTCACTCTCTTTTCATCAGTAATCCAGGGAAAAATGGTGCCATTTGTTTTGGTATGTGTTACTGACCGACCCCTGTGCAAGAACCGAAGGGCTGAAGAATTTATTGTACTTTCAGCTTTCTTTTGCTGGGAAAGAAATCACATTTTCTCCTAGGGACTTGCATTCCATTATCTTGGCTTCCTTTCCTGTGTGACAGCCCGTATGGCAAGTCTTGTTTATAGTACAGTTGGGTGCTGGTACACCCATCTGACAGTGTAAATCAGCTCTGCTGTAGCACAGGCGTCGCAGGGAACGGCTGCCCTCAGACAGCGAGGTCTCCTCCAGCAAGCCTGCACTCAGCAGGAGTCGCAGAAAAGCCAGATACAGAAATAAGCCTCAGGCTTGTCATTCGCCTCTGTTCACCTCTTTTCATTACTTGGCCTAATCTGCTATGGCTGTAGGGCTCCAGTAGCTCTCGGTGCTCAGTTTGCAGGCGAATGGGACCAAGGATGATGTGGCTGGCAAGATCACAGAATCCTAGGGGTTGGAAGGGACCTTGAAAGATCATCTAGTCCAAGATTTTGTGGGACTGTGGAGCCTTTCTCTATTCCATTCCTCACACCATCCCTTCACATGGCATCTTTCTTCTTCCTCAGTTTAGGCTGGGATGTGGAAGGTGCTGTCAGCTCAGTGACTCTCTGATCCCTCCCACCAGGCGCAGTGGGATGCTGGTGGGTCACCTTAGGTTGGGCAGGTGCTGCTAAGGGGACCTGAAGGGCACCTCCTGTGCATCCGTAACTTGGAAACTTGGCTGAAAGGTGGTGATGACCAGTGTGCTTCTCCCATCTTGCTTAAAGGACAGCGCCTGTGCTTGTGTGCAAGGAAACCAAGGCATCTTCCTTGTTTAATGCATTTCTCCTTCATCCTTCATGTTTCACTCTGGCCTCATGGAGCGTGGGTTTCCACCTGCTGGGTCTCAATGAGGGAGTAACTCCAGAGGAGATGTGGATCTCGGTTTTCTACAGCAAACAAGCAGATGACAGCATCTGCTTCACTTCTTGCAGATCCTAATAGGTATCATCACCACTGTTTCAAGAACTGGCAAGATCACTTTAGCACCCCATTTATTTCTGATTCAGTCCTCCACCCCCACATCAAATGAATTACAGTAGCTCATGAGGTCCTTTTTCCTTAGTCTGAAAACATTTTTGTCATTCATTATCCACTTCATATTTTTCAGTGAGTCAGGACACGACCATTTCATTTTGTGAGGGAGAAAAAAAAATGGTGCAGAAAGGCATTTTCTTTCCTTCCAGTTGTTTGAAGGCAGTACAAGAACCTGGCTTTGAAAGTAGTGGTAGGCTTAAAAATGCCTCCATCTTTCATGTGTAAGAAAGAAAACCCATCTTTTGACCTTTGAAGTGCCTTTGTTTACTTTTTGGAGGGTACTTTAAGGAAAAAGAAACTAAGGTTTAAGAGGAGTTTGCTTTCTCAGCCAAAAATAAATTCTACTTACCAGCCTTACACCTGAAAAGCCCTCCAAAGCAGCCACCAAAACTTGATGTATCGGTGGGGGATTGTTCTGGGACATCGGATAACGTCACCTAGTCATGACTGTGTCTTTTCAACCACAACAGCAACGTCACTGCTGTGACTCATCCCAGATTCTCTGACGTTTCTGGCTAGCGTTGGGAAGGTTTGTGTTCTTCAGGCATCAAGGTAATTTGGAGAGGTGTTTAATAGCTGATTCACATTTGAGTTGGCAGCAATTTCGTCCTTTCCCAAGATGTTCAGAATTGCTTGGTTTGTGCAAAAAACCCCCAAAGCCAAACAAAAACAAATCCCCCAAACTTGTGGCAGCTGTAACCGTGTGTTTGTGAGTGGATTTGTATATTGAATATGATCTAGCAGAAAATCTGTGCTTCGCTTCTCTGTGATGGAGATAAAGCATGCAGGCATTATTAGGTTGTTTGTTATATTCTTTTTATAATAATATATATTTTTTATTTTGCCTGGAAGATCCTCATTTCCAATTTTTCAGAAAACATGGGCTTCTGTCTTGCATATTAACCAAAGTATATTGTTTTTTTCCTGCAAGGAGAGAGGCTGGTGAGCTGTCTGCAGGTGTAGGGGGTAGTGATAGCAAATGGCTGGACATCATCTTGGAGATCACTTTCAGTTGTAGGTCTCTAAGGAGGGACAGAGGAGGCTGAGATAACATTTGTGTAGTGAAATAGTTATCCACGCTCTTCTATGTTGCTCTTAAATAGTCAGGACTTTCAAAGCATCATTTTTGATAAATACTTGGCTACTGGATATGACATGAGGAAACAAGGTTGACACGCCTGCCAAACAGAGCTTCCCAGAATCCCCTGAAAGGAAAGGAGCTCCAGTTTCCTAAACCACTTTGATGTGTGTCCTTTATGGTATGCTCCACAGCATCTCTGAGCATCTCCAACCTCTAAGGAGGGTCTATGTGTCAGCACAGACAAACGTGTCAGGCTTGCAGAACTCACGTTCTCTCCTGGTTGTGCTTCGGGGTGTGTATATTGTGATGGGTTGGTGGGGGATTGATGGAATTTGGGAGGAGGGTCACAGGAGTGTATCTGAGGAAGAAACCAGAGTGTAGCTCAGAGTCATCAGAATGGAGATGTTGGGTTCATCAGCAGTGTTGGCCAGCTGAAAAGTGTTTGCTTTGCCAGGAATGAAATTCAAGCCTTTGTACAAGGGTGAAGCAAGTTGCTCTGTTATCTTTTTGATTATGCAAAGTTTTATTTTAACCTCCCTCCTAACTTCTTTGAGTTATCAGAAGTCTTGATGGAGCCAGGCATTACTTTGTCACCTGAAATCGTTCCGGGGTGCTTATGCCAAGTGGTTTTGATGGACTGAAGGACACGTGTGGATTTTGGGTCGTCTTCACGCTACCGTGAATAACAGCTCCTGTGTTAAGTCATCTTATATTTCACACAATATTTGTGAAACCTCAAAGCTTCCAAACTTAAAGGATGAGGCTTATGAGGAGCTATCTGCCCTTCCTTCCTCCCATCCCCAGCGGCTCCTTCGGACACAAGCTACCGCAGCCTCTAAGCCAGCCAGCCGCTGGCTGATGTTAGCATGCAAGTGCAGCAGTCGCGGCTGGAAATTGATATGTTCTTCACTTCTTGGAGCACTCAAGACAATGACCTCATCAAGCTTCAGGAGGATGAACGAGGCATTGTGAGGAGACAGACGGAGCCGCGAGTCCAGAATTGCATCTTCAGTCCCGAAGGACGCTCGCCAATGGTATTGATAACCCCGAAGAGGGGGAGAGCAGCAAACCAACCAGATGGAGAACTCCTGCAATGCAGAGGCATTATGCTGATGTAAATCTCACCAATTCAGACCTATTTTGTTTGAGGAAAATGATAGCTTGCCTTGCTCAGCGTCTGGAGTGTTCACAGTGAGAGAGGGTTTGTGTAGAGGTGCATGGAGAATCTCTGGATGGGTGCACAGAAACCGTTCCCTGACTCAGACAAACCCCAAGAGAACGAATGCATGGCCCAAGCCACACACTTCACCTTCATGCCAGATGTCTGATGAAGCTTTATATGAAATATTTAGTTCCTGATTATTTTCTGAAGCAGATTTATTGAAATTTCTGACATGTCTTGCACCAGGTTGCTCAGTTACTTGTCTGTCCTGACATCTCTTTTAATGAATTTTTTGTTGTATTTCGGTGTCCATGTGTTGAATTTCATTGTCTTTGCACCAAGCTGCTGGTATTTGCATTTGAATCGCTTGCCCGGGTCTGCCCAAACTTTAATTTCCAATTTCACTATTCTTTTGCAGTTAGGGATAGTCAAATGAATAAAAGATGAAAAATTTGCTGGCTCTCTTCCTCACCCTTACAAATGGAAAGTCTCAGAAGAAGGGTTAGCTGGATCTGTGCACCTTTATTTGTGCTCATCAAACAGCTCCAGTCCAGCGATGGCAGTGCAAGGCAGAAGGTAATGGCCAGTGCTGAGGACAGCTGGGAGTACAGAAGACAGATTACGAATTTCAGGGCAAAGATCACTCTTCTGTCTGCATTTCTGCCTGTTGTGCTGAAGCTGGGGTATTGTGTTGCATAAAGGTCTGGGTCAAACAGCTTCTGTTTCTCTAGGATTTGGATGACACAAACCTTTTCTTTTTCCATTTAATAACGATGCTGTCAAACTTGGAGGAAGAAAGCAAAGGGGAGGTTTCAGTGGTGCTGAGTACGAGCGTGTGCTGCAGGCTGCTCCAGTCCTCAGAGCTTCATTCAGAATGCACAGGGTTGGTATTTTAGTAATCTATAGGAGATGTGTGTGTTTAATTAGAGGAAACGAGAGTGCCAGCCAAGCCAAGGTGAAAACAAGAGGCTCTGTGTTGCCCTCTGTATGTGTCGTGTCTGTGCCCAGGCTCTGCCAGCTGCTGCGGAGCTGCAGGAAAGCAAGTTCAATGCATCAGTGAGAACTCAGCACAGCAGTCAGTTATTCAGGCTGCTTAAGTAATGGTAATGTGGTCTCAAATGACCAGAGTGGCTGTTTGGTGAGTTAGCTTTATTGATATGTCTCCCTAAATGCTCCCATTACTTCTTGTATTGCTTTCCCTCCTCCAGAAGAACTTGCCATTTGACTTCCTTAAGTAAATGGGTGCGTTGATTAAATAACCTCCTACCCAAGTCCATTTCTTGCAGAAACTGGGGATGTCGATGTACCTGCTACAGACTTATTCTTTCAGGCTAAGCTTTTTTAGAGGCCGTGTCTTCTCCCACCCCTTTGTTCCACCGAGGCAGTGCTTAGTAATTCACAGCAGCCCCTGCTCATTTAACAGGGGAACACGATGGTGAATGTCTTATAGCAGCAGCTTCCGACAGAGTGACACTGGAGATAATGCCACCTCTACTCCTTTCTCTTATTTTTCTTCATTTAATTTACCTGGGATGGATCTGATGACCAGAAGAAAGCATGGTAATGAACAGGGAGAAATTGTGCATCCTCACTGGAATTTTATGGAAGGTTTTAGATCCTCAGGTTCTGGTTTTCCCTTTGCTATTTGTTGTTGCTATTTTTTTTTCTTTAAAATTGTTTTCATACCAGTAAACTTTGTTTGTTTCCCTGAAGGATTAGCTTTTGTAGGCTCTGGATGTTTTGGAAGGTGTGCTTGGGTGCAGTAAAGCTGGAACATACTCTCTCCATGTTGTATTTCTCCGCAGTGTGCACTGCTGGCTCATCTTCTGCCAGGCACCAGCATCATTAGCTTGGCGAAGAAGAGACTGAGGGGTGAACTCATGAATGTTTATCAATATGCAAAGGGTGAGGGTCAGGAGGATGGAGCCAGGCTCTGCTCAGGGATGGCCAGGGAGAGGACAAGGGGGAACGGGTGCAAGGTGGAACACAGGAGGTTCTGGGTGAACATAAGGAAGAACTTTGTCACTGTCAGAGTGACAGAGCCCTGGGCCAGGCTGCCCAGAGAGGCTGTGGAGTCTCCTTCTCTGGAGACATTCAAACCCCGACTGGATGTATCCCTGTGTGCCCTGCTCTGGGTGCTCCTGCTCTGGCAGGGGGGTTGGACTGGGTGAGCTTCCGAGGTCCCTTCCAACCCCCAACACTGTGTGATCACCCCAGGGCCCTTCCTAGCCTGGGCAGAGGCACGGGGTTATTGCTCCGGGGGAGCACATCACTTAAAAGCAACAATTTTCCCCCTTTTTACCCCTCTATTTACCTTGTCCTGGAACCTTGATCCACCTCGAATTGTAGTTGCATTTTTGGTTTTCATCTTTGGGATTTTTATTTTCCCTAGGAATAAAACAAATGCCCTTTGAGCTGCAGATAGTTTTCTGTCTGAAATGGAAGCAGGCTCATTTTCCACGGGGCCTAAAATCATTTCCCCACTAGTTCTAATTAAGCAGTGTTTGCACTTGAAATCAGGACTGTTTATACAAAATTAATGTTTTCAAATGCGATTAAAAAGCAAATAGTTGAATATAATCTCCGCAAACTAATGAAAAGGAATAAAGTGGAATGGTTTAAACCAGCTTTGTTTACACTCCAGACTTACTTTGTATGCATATTCACTGCTGGCTACACTTTCCCAAATCTAATTGCTCTTTTTCTGCTGAAGCAGCTGATAATCAGATTTACATGTTCAGTTTAAAGAAACAAAATATTTTGTAAAAAAAAAAATAATAAAAAATGCTCATGCCAACCTTTTTTTTTTTTTAACTGTCTGTCCTTCCAACTTTGAGCCAGGGTCAAGAAGCGACAGGACAAGGGTTGTTTTAGTAATAAGAGCTTGTGCAAACCTGCTTTCTCATCGTGATGCTGTCTGTGCTGAGGGCAGCTGAACGATTCCCATGTTCACTGACAGGCAGCCAGCTGCGTGTGTCTGCAGCCCGAGAGGAGCTGAAGTTGTCTTACAGGGGTTAATGTTATGAGATCTTGCAAAGAAACTGTGCTAATCCATAGAATCATAGAATCATTCTGGTTGGAAGGGACCTCCAGGGTCATCAAGTCCAACCTTTAGCCCATCATATTCCTAACCATTAGACCATTAGAAGCTCAGCCCTCCTTTTTCCTTGTTTTTTGTTGTTTTTTTTTTTAAATTGTCTTTATTTCCTGGAACAGAAAGAGCAACAGTTTGGGCCTCTTGCAGAGTAAAACCAGAGTCACGTTGGTCTCCTGCAGTTCATGTTTTTGTTTGGCCGGGGAGCAGTGGAGAGGGGTCACAGACCTCAAATGTTTGCTGTGTTCCTCATCCCTCTTGGTTTCCAGCTCTTTGTGCAAAGCACCTCCAGCATCCCAAGCCCCTTCGGGTGCTGTGTCAGGGGTAGATGGAGACAGTGGCTCTGGTAGATTTGGGCTGGGATACTGAGGCACATGATTACACCTATATCATTATCTTAGATTTATTCATTAGTGTGCGCGGCGTGCTCCATCCTTGGGAACGATGGCGGCTGTTCATGGAGGAGAGGAGGACAAGCAGCTCACCCGTACTTGAGTGATACTGGTTACACTGGGGTTTTCCTGCCGAGAGTTCATTTTCCTGGTGATCCATGTGAAAGGAGCCATTTAATTCTCTCTCTTTGAAAGCAGTCTGCACTCAATGCCTTTCATTGGAGAAATGAGAGCAGGCAATAGTGGGAAGAGGGTACTGTTGCAGTGATAATGTGAAAAGGACAAACTTTTTGGGGAATTGGCAGATAATCTATTTTCTTCTTTGATTGAATAAGACAGAAGAGGCCCCTGCAAGATGCCGCAGGTTGCCCGGCAATTATTACAATAGCAGTGACCATCCGGGAGCCACAATGTTTCATAACAATAAATAATGAACTCCAGCAAATTAACTCAAACTCTCATTCATCAGAACAACGGGGACGAAAAGTGTTATCGAATAATCTTGAAATCCAATCTTTTTTTAGCATTCTTCTTGCAGGGGCACTTTCTGAATTTGGCTCTTTATACTAAGCACGAGAAGTCCTTCATTTCCGAGCACAACAGGAGAAGTTGTGTTCTTCCCTTGCTCACCCAGGGGCATACGTGCCAGTGCCTCAGGTCATCAGTCACTTCTCTTTTTCCTTGCACTAAATTTTGACTGGACTAATTCGCTCCTCCCCAAGGTGCCTCATGCCACAGCTTCTGACTGCTGGGCAGAAGAAATTGCGTGTGGGTGAGTACGGTTTGCTGTGACATGCAGGCAGCAACCAGAGACCTCAAGAGCCCGTTGGCGTGTGTGGGATGTGCAGATACAACAGGGAGGTGCCTGCTTTGTGGTGTCCTTGTGAAAGGTCTACCAACCACCGACATTTATTAAAATAACTACTTCTTTATTGAAATAACTGCTTCTTTATTAGAATAACTGCTTCTTTATGAAAATAACTGCTTCAGATTTACAAGCGGGGTGGCTTTGTTTATTCTAATACCATATTATGTGTAGAAATAATACCAGAATGGTCATATTGGCATCTGGAAATTGCTGACATCCCTGATTGGGAGAGCGCTCAAATGTGACTTCAAAGTGCAAGCGCTCAAATGTGACTTCAGCCCCATCCTTTTCAGAAGCAAAACTGGGGAGAAGAGGGAGAAAACACCATTAAACTTTGGGGTTATATGGGTTATATATATTTAGATAGCTACACACATACATATATGGGTTATAATACGTAACTTTGGGGTTATATGCACCAACATGATCACCTTCAGGATGCAAACATTAACCACTGCAATAAAAGGACACAACACTTGGGTTGCAAGCATCGGGTTGGCTTGGCTGCCAGAAGAGCCTGTTTATGCAAGTGCATCTATCAGCTTGCAGCCAGCAGTACTTTTGTAATTATTTTGGTTTTGCCTTTCAGGTTTCTATGAACCTTTGACTTCCTATTTTTTTTTTCCTCTCCATTCTTGTCATGTGTCTGCTTGCCCCAATGTTTTCCTGGCCTTGGCTGGTCAATAGATGGCTGCTTGGAACTTCAGATGCACTGAAGAACTTAATGGCACTTAAGATGGGAGAAGAGCATATGTCAAACCCTCCAGTTGCCATCATGGCAAGTAGCAAAGTAGCAGGTACCAAGGGTAGCAGCTGAAATAGTGTTTTTTCAAACTCTATGGCATTTTTTTTAAATTTATTTTGGTTCTTTTATGGTCAGGGCTGCCACTTGTGCCTGTTCTTCACTCAGCTGTAACCTGGAAGTGCTGGGGTGTTGCCTTGGCCAAGGCAACATCCGAATGGAGCCTGCATGGTTAGGAAGGCTCAAATTGCAGGTGATAAAAAGGAAAAGATGATAAAAAAGCAAATCTTTATAGAGCCACTTTCTTCAAAAATGCTGGCAGGATTGAGATGTGCACTGCAGGAAAGCGAGCAGCAGGCAGGACTGGTTGGGAGGGGTCACAGACAGCTTGAGAAAGGAGAGGGCATCAATGGGGAGATGTCCTTTGGGTGAGCAGTGCCAAACTGGGACTGCTGCTCCACAATTCCTGCGACCTCCCAGCCTAAGCAGCCAAATGGGTGCTTCCCAGTACCTTGGGACTTGTTTGAACAAGCAAGAAGTGTTTATTAAGGATTGATCTGGCAGGATCAGGCAGGAAAGGGTCTGCACTGGCTGCAGGTCTGCAATCTGTCTACTAGTTTATAGTAGAAAAATGAGGAGGAGGACCTGGTGAGAAGCAGGCTGCTCCTGTGCTCCTCCTACACGTTGCAACTTTACTCCACAGCCCAGGCATAATTTTTGCAGCCCGGCTTCTTAGTACCCTCTTATTAATCTCAATAATGAAATGCTAACAGGTAAAATAATACTGGGAAAAATGAGTCAGTCCTTCTATTTAAAAAAATCACAGGGTTTGATCTACTTACTGCTTGAAGGAACGTTAGAGGAATTTGAAGTACACTAAATAATTGTGGCAGTTAAGGTTATGATTGTGGCTGGATTGCACCAAATGGAGGTTTTAATTTCATTTCATTTCATTTCTATGTACCTCTGCATATCGAATTGCACAAGAACCATGAGGTTTGCAAGTGGTGTTTTTCTTTGGAATTTCCTTTATGTTTTTTTTCTGTCTTGGAGGTCTGTTAATGTGGGTTTTGGTGGGTTTTTTTTTGGTGTGTAGGCAAAGCTTTGAAAGCAGGGCCTGGAAATTGTGTGTGCTTTCCATCCCAGCAGCGAGGCAGCCGTAGAGAAGAGGATGTCAGCATTGTACAGTGCCTTTTTTCCCCTCTCCTGCTGCACAAGGAGCATTATGTTGTGCTGTCAGAACAAAAGATCCCCTTTGTAGTTGGTGGAGTTGCTTACTCTTGGTTTGTGCAGCACTTCTAGGAATAAATATTAACATTTTCAGTTTTTCCCCCCCTGCTGCTGTGCACTAGGAAATCCATGCAATGCCTGTTTCTGCGTGGCATCTTCTGGAGTAAACTAACCTGTGGTTATAAGGCTGCTAAGATGTTACTTTTGGGGGAAAACCAGATCCTGCCCCAGGCTTTCTTCTTGTATCTTCCTGCATGACAGCAGCTTCTAGTTGTGGCTGCGTGCATTTGTAGCCTGTGTTAATGTAAGAGTGATTACAAAGGGCACTCAATGAGTCTAAGTCTGTTTGTAATGGTCTTGAAAATAAAAATGAAGGTTTTATCACAAAAAAACCCCAGAATCACAGAATCACAGAATCCTAGGGGTTGGAAGGGACCTCGAAAGCTCATCCAGTCCAACCCCCCTGCCAGAGCAGGGTCACCTAGAGTCCATCACACAGGAATGCATCCAGGTGGGGTTTGAATGTCTCCAGCCAAGGAGACTCCACAACCTCTCTGGGCAGCCTGGTCCAGTGCTCTGGCACTCTCACAGGAAAGAAGTTCTTCCTGAGATTCACATGGAACCTCCTGTGCTCCAGTTTGCATCCATTGCCCCTTGTCCTATCATTGGTCATCACTGTAAAAAGCTTGGCTCCATCATCCTGACCCTCACCCTTTACATATTTGTAACCATGGATGAGGTCCCCCCTCAGTCTCCTTTTCTCCAAGCTAAAGAGCCCCAGCTCCCTCAGCCTTTCCTCACAAGGGAGATCTCTCATAAGGGAGACTCTCTCAAGCAGTTCCCTGTCCTTCTTGAACTGTGGGGCCCAGAACTGGACACAATACTCCAAGATGTTTATCAGTCTCAAAAGCAGTAGAGGTTTTTGCTCTTCTTCACCCTTGTCCTCCATCCACAAGGCAAGGTTTTGTCATGCCAAGGTCTGCAACCTAGCAGCCCCCAACAAATAGGTGATTTCAAGTGGTCTGGAGGTCTGTAGGCCTTGAGGGACCTGGGGATATGCAAGAGGCAGAGGTCCATCAGCAAGATCTCTTACTGCCTCTGAGGTAGGGTGGGACAGACTTGGTTTGGTGTGTTTGAGTTCTGATTTTTATCCTGTCGTGGTGTTGCAGTGTGTGGCAGCGGCTCCAGGGCGAGTGTTGTACCTCATTTGAAGCGTATGGCGTGTGTCTGGGCATCAGTCGGGGCAAGGTTGGGCTTTCCTGGGTACAAAGAATTCACTGCATGTCCCATGCACAAACTGGTGTAGCCCCTTTGCTCCTCACTTCATTTGAAGTTGCCTGGTGTGGGGTTTTTCTGGCTCAGGCTCAGCAGAGGCACCCTACTTCTAGTTTTAGCCTTAGTGTTAACCTCGTCTCTCCAATCGTTTGAATTACTGAGTTATTACTGGACTTTGAGAGCTTGACTTCATTCTTATTGACCTGCCTTGGTCTAAGCCAGGCCCAAATCCCCAGAGCATACATTAAATATCAAACTTGAGGTCGTGACGGGCTGAGCCTGTCTTTGCCTCCTGTTTGGACTCAGCCTGTCCTAAATCTATTTCGGTTTGTGTAAATATTTAACACCACGGAGGAGGGAGACAGACCTCCCCTTCCACCTGCTAAAATCCTCTGTCTCATTAAAACGTGTCACCTTCCGCTGTTGATCCCTGTTAGTTTTTGTGGTGTTTAAAAGCTGAGCCTGTGCTGAGTGACCTTCAGGACCAGTCCTGCCCTGCACGCTCAGCATCGCTGGTGCAGGACTTTCCTTAGGCTTTGCTCCTGGAAATAACTCTGTCATTTGAATTTCCTCTCCAAGTGATTTGAGGAAGAATTGTGCAAATTACACTTTTGAATAACAGACAATTCAGTCTTTTTAACAGCAAAGATTGACCTTTAAACCTGAAAGTTGCTGAGATAGGCAGGCCCTGCTCTAGCCCTCATAGAATCATAGAATCATTATGGTTGGAAGAGACCTCCAGGGTCATCAAGTCCAACCTTTATCCCATCATATTCCTGACCATTAGACCATTAGACCATGGTCTCAAGTGCCTCATCAACCCATTTTTTGAACTCACTTCTGGTAGGGATGCGTATGGACCTGCTGCTCTGCAGTGTCTCTGCTTCAGGCTGTCCCAGGCTTCTTTAAAGGATTCCAAAGGAACTTCTCTTAGTTGGGTGTTGTTAAACATCATGCTCTTGGTGATAAACTGCTGGTTAAGAAAAAACCCCCAACCTTAGAATCATAGAATCGTAGAATCACAGAATCATTATGGTTGGAAGGGACCTCCAGGGTCATCAAGTCCAACCTTTATCCCATTACATTCCTAACCATCAGACCATCAGACCATGGCCTCAAGTGCCTCATCAACCCGTTTTTTGAACCCCCCCAGGGACGGGGACTCCACCACCTCCCTGGGCAGCCCATTCCAGTGCCCAACCACCCTCTCAGGAAAGAACTTCTTCCTAATCTCCAACCTAAACTTGCCCTGATGGAACTTGAGGCCATTTTCTCTCGTCCTGTCATCAGCAACTGGGGAGAAGAGACCAACACCAGCCTCACTACAACCTCCTTTTAGGTAGTTGTAGAGGGCAATAAGGTCTGCTCTTAGTGTCCTTAATCATTAACCTAATCATTATCATGAAACCTTAATCATTATCGTGAAATATTTGGGAAAAGGTGGGAGAAGCTGACCTCAGGATCATGGCTGTTTTTCTTTGGGCGGTTAACAGGCGTAGCGCTAAGTGATATTAATGATGACTTATGGAGCCTGTTAAAATAGGAGCAGGGCTTCTTATCACGTCGTTAAACATGATGAGCTGCGGTGCTGGGATGCTGGACTGTGCGTGCTCCATTTTAAGAGGGTCAATGAAAACATTAAATGCAAAATTCTCATTTTTATGCCCGATGTCCTTTTTTTCTAAAGAAAAGCTACTGTAACTACAGCAAGCTAAAGCAAACAGCCAGATTTTTGATATATTGCTCTTGTTTAGGTCTAATTTCCAGCTAAATATGTTTATTTCAAGACATTAAGTATTCCCCAAGTGACTCTCGTTCTTAAAATACGCTTAAGCAAAGGTCAGTTTGGCCCCTCACAGCACCATTTGAAACGTGACCATGCATTTTTCAGCTTGTCTTCTGAAATAAATTTGGAAGCGTCTCCAAGCAGATCATTGGCTTAACATGTGAAAATATGTCCCCAGGTTCCCTGAGGATTTTGACTAATGCTTTTTCACTGAAACAGAGAGAAATTTTTGGCTGGGGCCAGAGCTGATATAAATCAGCATAACTTCATCGGCTCCAGCCAAGGCTTTTGAATTTATCCTGGTTGAGCATTCTGGCTATATGCAGAAAATTATTTCACTGAATTGACTACTTTGTCAAAAAGATTAACCTGAGCCATTTCTCCCGTTTCAGAGCGAGTATGTGTTCGTGGCAATGAAAAGGCTTTCATTCGGCAGAACATGATCAATGAGGGCTGGCAGCTTTTGACAGGAATCAGTATTTTTTGTTATAGATCTGATACAGTTTAAGTGAAACGCTGAGATTTTTTATACACGCGTTTTGGTGGCTGCAAACACTTGGAGTAACTAATTCCTTCAATTGGAGATTTCCTTTTTGGATTTATGATCAAGGAGATTTAACTTGAGCATTTTTATTTATAGCACTGCAGAATAAATAAAAACAAGGTAATATATTTAAAAAGCTGTGGCCCTACAGAATTGGTGAGGGAGCACTGTGAATACGAAGAACCCAGTGAGGTTGCAGCAGCGTTTGCACACGTATGTAGTACAGATCTTTTGGGTTTAAATAAACCCTTTTTGGGTTTAAATAAACGCCACGCTGGACAATTTAACAGCGGTGCTCTTGTGCTGAGTCTTCCAGAAGATGCATTGCCCTGAGTCTTTGAACGAAATACAATCTTGGTATGTCCGTGTAAAAGAGTGTATGAGAAGAGAATGTGAATATCATTGAAATAAAAAACATTACAGTCAAAGAAATACATAATTTGAGTTAAACAAGCAAATTCAATTCTTCAATTTCCGTTTCAGTTCTTGGGACCAATTTTTTCCCTGTAGTGGTTAACGTTTCTGGATGGTTTTCATTCAATAGTAAGTGGAGGGAGAATTGATTTTGCCTTCATTTATGTACCAGTAGTTGTTTGTTCATATGATTATTTCATGTGCTTTCTGGCATACCATATGTGCTGATGGAAGTCAACAGTAAGTGTACTTTTTTTAGCAGTATAAAAAAGCTTTGAAGAAACCTCAGCTATATCTCAGTCCCTATAAAGGAGTCATTTAAATTTACCTTGAATATACAGGTTAGAAATGTTTATTTTCTGTCTGGAATTGAATTCCTCTCAATCTATCTCCACTTACTAGCTGAGAGAGAGCATTTTTATTCCTGCTAGCATGCATCAGTCTGGGCTCGATGCTGTCTTTGTCAAAGCAGTAAGTGGGAGGGTAATGCAGACACAGTTTGTGAAATGTCACCCTAGTGTAAACACATTGTTCTGATCCTTAGGCAGAAGAATGGCCAACATAGATGGTTTCTTCAGGCATGGGGAGGCTGTTGTACACTTCCAGTAGTCAAAATTATTCAAGGAGAACAGCGTTGTCAATGCAGAGGAGTCCAAACCATAGGGCAGTACTTTCTCTGACTTGTAGGCAAGTCTGGTTTATCTGGTCTGGTTGGCCACAAATTGACCTGCATGTCCTTATGACTGTAGTGCTGTTGACTTCTGACCCGTTGCTAGGCTCTTCATATTTGATTGCTTCTTGTGTTCGCTTCTTAAACCTTGGCCCATGGCTCTTCTTTCCTTACTGCTCTTTTCTTTCTGCATTCGCTGGGGCACGTCAGTGCCGTTGCGAGCTCGGAGCGTGCCCACGTGTGAAATGAGGCTGCTCTGGTGGCTTTTGTGTACATACTCACATTATGAAGGATATTTGTTTTACCTGTAGGCAAACAAAATGCAGCTGAAATGCTGAGTGGTCTCAACCTCTGCTGAGAGCTGTAAAACATTCGGCGCTTTACAGGCAAAGACCTTAATGGAGAAGCTGAGCTGCTCCAGTTTCCCTGCATGATAACATTGGGAAGCACAGAGGATGAAGCAGCAATCAGCAGTTTGGGATTCGTGTCCCAAAAAAGGCACCAAACAAATCTCAGCACTAGAGTTTTCATTCATTAAGGCTCTGGGAATTCGTGTGAGGCTCTGGGAATTGTCCCTGCTTTAGACATTTAATATTCCCCTCAATATCTTGTTAATTGAACTGGTAAAGTGCCCGTTTAAAGGCTACTTCTCTTCAGAAGGTCTAAACAAGAGTTGCCATCTGGTACTAAATCACTGCAGAAAAACAAGCCTTCCCCTAGTCTTGATTCCTCTCTGAGCCTTGAGGTTATTCTGGTAATTGCTGACACCTCCTGAGCTCTTGTGTAAATTTTATATTGCCATTATTTCAGCAAAATTTGTCCAGAATCCCTTGTCATTAGAAACTGGGAAGGTGGTGGAGGGGAAGCTGTTAGAGCTTCATCTTCCAGTGTGCTTAACAGTGGGGTCACAGAGTCCCTTTACATAAGGATTTTAATTTTAAGACACAAGAAGAGGAAGAAACTGTTAATTTGAGAACAGGATTTCTTGGGCAGTTGTACAGCTCGGGCATCATCTGCATCCAGGCATTCCTGGTGGAGTTTGTTATCGTTGCCATGACGCTCCTTGTGGTGCCTGGAGAAGGGCACTTTTTTTAGATGTTGGTGATGTTCACCTGCTTAGCCCCTGCTTGTGCTCCTGAACGTGGGCCTTCTGGCACATTGAAGCCCATCTCAGCTTGGATATTTACATCATTTTTCAATATTTCTTCTTTTTTTTTTTTTTTCTGCTGACCTTCTCAGGGCTGCTTTGAATGAGAAGTCAATCATCTCCTTCTCTGCAAGAAAATGAAATGATTGTTTGCCTTAACTGGCAGAGGTTTGTAGCTGGCACTGAGAGCCTGCCCGACGCCGGTGCCCGCTGCATGCACATTATTTTTGCTGCTTCTGTGCTGGAAAGCAACTGCGTGGCTGTCATCTACTCATACTCCTCCGTGCTTTTGTGAACCGCTGTGCCAGCTGCCAAACCCCCACTGGTAATTCTGATTGAATACTATTTACTTGGCATCTGAATTGATACAGAAATAGGGCAGCGACTGAAGCCTCAAAAGCACGGGGACAGTTTCCAAGGAGGAGGTGTAGCTAGCAGCCAGATGGGTGAAAGGAAAGCTTTGTCCCGCGAGCAGTCTTCAGAAGGTGAAACAACAGGGTTTACAGTATAAAAACCACATTTTGGATGAGTCTTTAAATGGGTTTACGAGCAAAACCCAATGCATGCTTCTGTAAGTCGTCACAGTTGCATATTCACAGATAACACAGCAGAGCAACTGCTGAGAGAAGTCTACTGTTTTGAGAGAGAAAAAGACTTGTGTGTGAGCCAATGTCTCCTGCACGTCTGCTATCGCTGTCTGAGCGCTGTGGGATGGCTGCGGGAGGTGTGTCGGATGTGATGAGTATGACACATGGCTTGCTCTTTCATAATGATGTTTGTTAGTGCTGGAGAATCAGTGGGGATCTTTGAGCTGTCCCTGGGAGTGCTGCAGGGGAGGGGAGGGGAACGAAACAGTGTTTTGGGGTGGTGATAAAGTGCCTGCTGAGCTCAGCTTGCCAAAGGGAACCCACAGTAATGCAGAGGTTTTCCTTTCTTCAATTTTAGAGTCTGCATATGTATTTCCTCTTCTGAGTTTTCTTTTTTATATATATATCACTTGACAGAACTAAGAGTGATTCAGAGGAACTGGTGAGCCTGGACTGAATTAAGCTTTAGCTAGACAATAAACAATGATGGGTATTTTTCCCTGCCATGCTAGCTGCAAGATGTCTGTTGTGCAAAACCTCTGGGGTAGCCTGAGAAAAGGCTTTGACATCTAATATCTCCAGTGTCTGTCCTCTACCCATGCTGGACAAGGGAAAAAGAAAAATGTCTTCTTTATTCCTCCATCCCTAGCGCTTACCTGGTCACCATGAATGCACTGATTAGATGAAAGCAAAATGAGGATTAGCCATGTAGGAGCGAGATAAGCTGCTGCAATGCATTTCCAGCCCCTGCTCCCTTGGCTTTTGCTCCAGGCACAACCAAAGCATTGATGATCAGAGAGGCTGTGGACTCTCCATCCTAGGAGTTTTCCAGGATGTGGCTGCTCAAAACCAACCAAAGGGATGCTGGACCAGAGACAAGTCCAGGTCCATGACCACACTGGTGGTACTGTGGCAGCGGTCGTTCCTGTAGTGCATCTGGTATCAGTGCCCTGTGGAGAGGGTGACTCTAAAGCCTTCCAGTGAGACTTCATGTTTTTTTGTGTGCGTGGTCCACCTAGAAACCGATGTCCATAGCTTCTTTTTACCTTTTAGTTCTCAAAAGCTTTAAAACCTGGCGTGTGTTATTTTATATTTCTCCTCGGAGTGAAGGAGGCTATGAGAGCACTGTCTTAATTGGGTAGTTCTTAGGAACAGAAATGGTCTTGCAGAGAAATTGTTTTTACTCCAATATCCCGGGAGGCTCTCTAAGAGGTTTTTCCCAAGAGAGCCACCAACCAACCATCTCCATCTTTCTGCTAATGTCAGCTCAGATTCGGAACGTGGTTGGTGCTCGTCCCTGTAACCAAGTTCCAGGCTATCTTGGTCTGAGTGGGGCAGGGAAATGCCTGGCTTCCAAACCCACTATTTTTATAGAATGGCAGTATGCTTTGCAAAGCTGTTCTCAAGACAAGCTGTTCATCCTTGAGAAGAGCAAGCCCTCGTCAAGCGTCACCTTGTGTGAGAAGGAGGAGAGTTTTGGTGAAGTGAGAAGTTTTTCTGGGGCAGGCTGATGTGGAGGGAGGTAGAACAAAGCCCTGGTCTTGGGAAACACCTGGCAGACAAAGGTCTGCATTTTTCTGCTTCCTGCCCAAAATAGTGCAGATCTGGTCTCCTTTACAAGACAGGCACAGTGGTCTAGGCAAGGACTGGGATAAAGCTCGGTACCCATCACTGGTTCCCACATTGGAGGACACCACAGATGCTGGGTATCAGTACAAAAAGTAAATGTGGATGTATTATATTTCAAGGTTCCTTGGGAACGTATTCATGTGGTACAGGAAAAAATTACGTTTAGCAGGGTGGAAGATTTTTCCATGTCTCATCTGTTGACATTTCTTCCAAAGTTTGGGTACTGCTAATATCAGATGTTTCCTATGGGAAAAAATTGAAACCAAACATGCCCATTACATAAGAAAGAAAAATAAAGCACCCTTTGGAACAACCTCCTTTATTTTTTACTTAACGTCCATGAAAATGATTAGTGAGTACAAATCTTCAGAAAATAAGCATTCTGAAGCCTCAGAAATGTAACTTACTGCAGAATGATTTCCTAATTTAACATAGTAGTTCTCGTGCCACAAATCAAATATTCTACAGGAGCTTTGTCCCTGAACTGGATTTACTGAGCACAATGTATTAAAAAGCTCTAGTCCAAGTCTTATCTCACTCTTGGAGAAAAAAGCTTTCTATTCTGACTCCGTGCCTCCAAGGACCCTTCCCTTCAGTTCATTTTTAAGGTCACTGATATTATGTCATTTGCATTCACAGTCAGAAATGCCATAAATTGTTTGATCAAAACCTTTCTTCTCTTTCAGTCTTGCTACTCGTTTCATGTAATCTCAATTTGGTATTTTTGGAAGGCCTGCCTGGCTTGCTGTGTCTTGCACTAAAATCATCTCACTATGGAAGTCTGCAGAGATTCAGGGGCTCAAAAAGCTGCGCAAAGGTACATCTGGTGCCCCTAGAGAAACGAGCAGAGAGCTGTGTGTAGCACAGTCCCTATTTACCCAAAGGCTATGAATTTTGATGCTAATTTTGTGTCAATCTCGGAGAAAGGCATTTATGAACGTTTCTTGGTGATCTTCCCTTAAGCATTTATTTCACAGAAAAATGTGTGCTTTTGCCCAAACCTCGGAGACTAGGATTTAAAAATAATTACTTTAATAAATTGCTTTGCTGAACGCTGCCTGAGATACTGTTTTAAAAAAATTTGTTAGGAAAAATCTTCTCAGAGATCTGCAGTTAGAACATCACTGCTGATAAAAAAGATCCCCTTTCATCTTCTTGTTTTGTAGCCAGAAAGCATCATCCTGAGACAAATCAATCACCAGGAACCGCGGTCTAGAAAACAATAGAAATGCAATTTTAGAGAACGAAAAAAGCAGAACAAAGTTGCAGAGAATTGCTACCAGCCAACAGAAACACGGAAAATAACAGAGATCACTCAGAGTATCAAACCCTTCCGTTTCAGAAAGGTACCATTAGCAGAAATATGTGCTGAGTTCGAACTGAACTTCTCGAGTTTCTTGCTTGTGCAAAAAGGGAATGGCTGTAGAGCTGGGTTACAAACCCCATGGACTGTGATATATTTGGGCACGTGGGGTGTTGCTTTTCTCTGTGTATATCTGATAAATGTGTCTTTGATGCTGCAGTTGGGCAGCAACGGTTCATTTTCTCTTTTTTGATGATTCAAGACTTGTCAGAGCTGACTGAGGAGGGCATTGCTTCTCCCCGCTCCTCTCGCTCCGTTCACTATATTTCATTTCTTGTTATTCTTCTCAGAGAGAGGAAGATCACTGTGGCCTTTCACATCTCTGCATATTCCAGAAGTGACAGCGATGGAAAAGACCCACACTAAAAGCTTACACCCAGATTTAGTGTAATTGTGAACTGAAGAGCATCTCCTGTTAAGGCAGCGAATGACTATGAGCCAGTGATTTCTGGAAGCACCTGTAACTTTTACATTCAAGATATTGGGCTTGTTGTACCACACATAAATGGAGCTTGGTTACCTTAGGCTGTGCCATGGCAAATGTGACTGATCTGAGTGCTAGAATTGAAATACCTCTTGTTTCTAGATTAAAGTCCAGCAGTAGTGGTATTTAAATGGAATTTCAAGATGAGTATCTTAGGTATCCTTCCCTCCTCTGATTTTATATAGAATTTTTTTCTGGCTTGTTCAGGGGAGTATAGGTCATCTACAGCATGAATTGGGAAAAATTTTGGAAGACATGTCTACAAAGAAAGCATTTTACAATCTGATCCACTGGAAGTCTTTATGTATGCAGCTATTTAAAGAGATAGAATAGGCTGAATAACAACTTCTACTTGCAAGTTTCTTGACTTAAAAAAATACAGCTCTTGCAAACTGTTTTGTAGACAATATTTTATTTCTTCATTTCACTTTTTTTTAAAAAGAAAGGGTAGAATTTATTGTACTTGTGAATTCACATTTATCCTTTTGATTATTTTTTTTTTTTTTGGTTCTTAAAGCTACTTGGTAGGCTTTGTATTTTTAGATCTTGCCTTCCTTCTTATACTACATATGCAAGAATTCTCAGTTTAGGAGGAGGACTATATGTGGAATATCCTGACCAAAAGGAAAATAAACCCAAACTGAAAATCCTTGTATTCCTTTTGGCTCCAAATCATACTTCTAAACTATGTTAAGGCCTGGATCCAAGCTAAACACAGCAGTTACTCCTTGAAATGACTGCAACACTGTGAATAATATATACATCCCGGGGTCACCTGGAGGACTGTCCTTTGGTTTGCTGCTGTGGAGGAAAATTAATGACAGACAGATGTTTTACCCACACTACTTTTATATCTGGTTCAAAAGCTAAATTTACAGTGTTGCTTCTAGTTCCTTGAACCAACAGAAATGTCTTTTATATTGGTGCCAAAAATGGTTTCAAAGGCGCCAGCAGCTCAACTTGCAGAAATCAGATTGCATATTGCTCATTGCCTTTGGCAATGACCTATAGACTTACCATAATATTTTTGATTATGATGAAAGGATTTTCAATATTTTTGATAGAATCCACTCATAATCCCCCCTTTATGGGTGTATGAAATGGTATTTTTTAAATAAACGTGCTCTGTGGTGGTTTTTTTGCTCCCCAGAGGCAGAGATGATGTTGTCAGGCTTTCTCAGCCTGGAGGGAAGGGTATGAATGGAGAGATCTTGCTTGTTTGCAAAGTGTCTCGCACCGTAGAAATAAACAGAGGAAAAATGGAAACTAAAATCCCAATTCAGCACCTTGGCAGCACCATCAGTGGAAAATCTTCCTCCTGGGAAAAATTTGCTGGGAGAAGATACAAGAGGTATAAACTAGCTGGTTTTGTGGCTATGATTTTGAGGCTGCTAATGCAATCTTAAAACTTCAGTACAAAATCAATTATGAAGAAAAGAAACAGGCACTGAACAAGCAAAACATTATGACTTTAAAGCTATTTCATTATGTATTGATCGTGCAGTCTCTACTGTCATTTGCATTTTACCTGCTACCCTGTTCAGATGAATATGGAGAAATCCAGGGAAATTCCTTCTGCCTAATCACTGTTCCTGTCGACAAGCTGAAATTTGCTAGATTAAATCAAGTATCATATTTAGTGCTACAATCTAATTAAAGTACACGATCTTCACTGGAGTATTGTCATACGCTGTAGTACTTCCCCTTGTTTGGTTAAATAACCAAAGCACTGTTACACCTTTATGTAGCTCTTCTTATGTTGTCAGCTAAACAATGACCTCAGTTGCAACAGAGAGCAAATTTGGGGCTGTGGATGAGCTGGGCAATGTGTTCTGTTATCCTCTCTACGCACAGCCAGCAGCTCCTCTTCACGGCCTGTGGTGCAGGAAGTGCAACCACGTGTCTGTGTGGTGTGCCCATGGTTTATGTGGTGTGGCCATGGTTTTATATGTTATATTGTGGCATGAATTTAATTTAAGGAGAAGTCTGAGGTTGAGCTGGTTTTATGGTGCCTCATGAGCTACTAAGGAGCTTAAACTCCTGTTCCCCTAAACCTGGGGGATGGAGGGCTCAGCAGAAGGGTTCTGATTTGTGTCCCACACCTTACATTAGTTTGCTTTAATTTTCTTGAGTGTCTTTGTGACTCTTAACTTTTTTTGACAGCGAGAGGAAGATTTAAGCAAGTTATAATGCTATTTCTGTTGAAGTCTATCTGGGGATAGGGGAATCCATACCATTCAGGTAGAAGGTTTTACAGACTTCACCCATTGTCTGGAAGTCTTCAAACAAAGGACAAGTGTTTTGGCATGTTATAATTCCAGGTTGGCTTTGAGACAGCCCCCTCACATTTTGGATTTGGCTTTTATTTCATTGGAAATCTCTAATAAACACTGATATTACTAAGAAACTTCAAGCTATGTAACACAGGCTCAGGTTTTCATAAGTGTCTATTGATCTTTTAGATGTCTGTAAAGGGAATTGATTATCAAAGGCGCCGTAGTGATCCTTTGAATACTGGATGTTTTTAAGAAGTCGCCTCTTGGGCACTTCCAGCAGGTGACACATTGAAAGTCAGATGTTGATTTGGAAAGTCTTGGCCAGGTCCTGGCAGAAGCAGAGCAGAGTTAACACAGTCCATTGGGACAGCTTTGTTTTTTCTGGTGCTTGATTGTTTTGGAGGCTTTTTGGTATTTTATTCTGAATTCTAATACACTCACTGTCTTCTAGCTTATTTCTTTTCAATTTCATGCCATACTGAAATGTCTTGTTGGTTTAATAAATTGCCTAAGCACAAAAGAAAGCCCTGTTTGGATATTTATGTTATCATTTCTCTATGCTTGAGCAAGCACTTGCTTCAGCCCAAAAATATGTGGTAATTGGCAAATCTACGGAGAAATGTTATAGAAAAACAGTTGTGTGTTTATTTGTGTGATAGATATGAATGTTTTCTACAGTTTGCTGGTTCCTCATCATCACGTGCTTGCATTGGTATGAAATTATATCGTCTCATCTTATTACAATAATTAAATACAGTTTGCAAAAGGACCACTCGTTGAGTCTACTGTGTACCTATCGATGTTTTTAATGTGCCTTGCTGGTCGTAAGAATGGGGCATTCAAAGTAGATAGGGAGAAATATCATATCTTCTGTGCCTTTTGTATAACATGTAGGTAATATAAAGAGTGTGAAAACTCTGTTTTTCATTAGAAGGAAAAGAAATTCTAATTTATCAAATCAATTTTGTTTGGAGGTTATGAAATAGCTTATTTATTCAATCAAATACCAAGAGGCTTCTGCAGTTCTGAGAACCCAAGATGTTAACTCTGCTCAGACATTATTTTTGCATAGAGTCAGGAGAATAGAAGTTTGACAGGGAAATAATGGGCTTTAATGAAGTATTCATCACTTCTCCCCATTTTTCATCATTAAAACATCAATTTCAATTTAGAGATGGACCTGAAAAGTCATGAAATCCACCATGCAGAACAGATGGTTTTCACTGCAGATGGAAAAAATTCAAGCTGTTCCTGAACAGCAGTCTATGTGTTTTAAGCAATTAACTGCTTTTCTGTAGGTTGATTTCGTATTGTTTTAGGTGGCAGAGGTTAGTTGCCAATAGTGATTAACTTCCAATTTTGTTTTTAAACCAGCTAAATAAAGTCCATATTTCAAATACCATGTTTGATTAAACACAAGGTATACCTTTTTGGTAGAGTTTGGGGTAGGTCACACGACTGTCTTGGTATTTCTGTATCAGATTCCAGATACTTCCTGTGTTCTGAATGAAGAAAAGACACTTTTTTAAAATAAAAAAAATCCCCCTCAAAAAAAAAACCCCAGCAACTGAATTTCAGTATGGGATTTGTAGTCTCTCATGTTCCTGGCAGCCTGCAGCCATTTGTTTTGAGCTGACTGGGGCATGAATGTGCACGATGCCTTCGATGTATAAAGCGGATTTCTCCGGGATACAGTCTGTTGTTGGTTCCCTCTTGATGCCTGACCTGTCGAACTGAAAAGACTGTTCCCTTTGGCAGCTCTGGCAACAGGCAGCTCCATCTGGTCTTTTCCGCTTCTTTTTGGATATCATTTTGGTTTTTCCATCACCTGAAGCTTTCTCCTAACTAGTGAGGACTTCTTGAGACTCCTGTTGGCCACGGTCATAGTTGAGTTTTCTGTTCAAGTACCCCATTTCTCTGGATGAGATTCTCCTGCTGGTTTCCTGATGCTTCTTCTGGAGGTGGGAGGACTGGTTGTGTTTACTCAGTGTTTCTGTAGTTTTAATTAGCATGACGTTTATTTGTTGCGATGCTCATTGCAGTTGCATTTACCGTATGGTTGTGTTTATCAGAAGCATGACCTGCAGGAGATGGTGTATATATTGCTTTGCTTTTTCTCTGTCTCTTATGACAAAGCATTTGAAGGTCATTAATAAGATTTCATGAGATGAAATTCAACCAGACAGATTGTAGAAGACAAGTGGGCTGATCTGTCTGATCTGGAGTGATGAATAGGTGTGAGAGCTGGAGGATGAAGGGATCCTATCGCTCAGCCTGGGCTCTGTCCCTCTGGTAGGGCTTGTTCAGACAGGACCAATCCATACTACAGGCTGTGGGAGGTCTCAAGTTTGCAACAGCAGTGTTGCTGTCATGGCAAGGACGGCTTGCCATGACTGACCATGAGCCAGCAATGTGCCCTTGTGGCCAAGAAGGCAAATGGCATCCTGGGGCGCATTAGGAAGGGGGTGGTCAGTAGGTCAAGAGAGGTTCTCCTCCCCCTCTATTCTGCCTTGGTGAGGCCACATCTGGAGTATTGTGTCCAGTTCTGGGCCCCACAGTTCAAGAAGGACATGGAACTGCTTGAGAGAGTCCAGCGCAGAGCCACAAAGATGATGAAGGGAATGGAACATCTCCCTTATGAGGAGAGGCTGAGGGAGCTGGGGCTCTTTAGCTTGGAGAAAAGGAGACTGAGGGGTGACCTCATCCATGGTTACAAATATGTAAAGGGTGAGGGTCAGGACGATGGAGCCAAGCTTTTTACAGTGATGACCAATGATAGGACAAGGGGCAATGGATGCAAACTGGAGCACAGGAGGTTCCATGTGAATCTCAGGAAGAACTTCTTTCCTGTGAGAGTGCCAGAGCACTGGAACAGGCTGCCCAGAGAGGCTGTGGAGTCTCCTTGGCTGGGGACATTCAAACCCCGCCTGGATGCGTTCCTGTGGGATGGACTCTAGGTGACCCTGCTCTGGCAGGGGGGTTGGACTGGATGATCCTTCGAGGTCCCTTCCAACCCCTAGGATTCTGTGATTCTGTGCTTACACAAAGTTTATTTTTCATCGTGTAGTCTTTTGTTAGAGAAGTAGCTGGTGTTGTCCGTTTGCTTTGCTGCAGATTGGACCTTTTAGAAGTGGAGATTCCCTTTTCTGTTTGCGTGCTTGCCACGATACTGTGCGCACAATGGGAAACACTTGGCATTGCATTTTATTCTCCAAGATAATCCATTCAGGAGCACTCCCAAACTCTTCTGTGAGGCTTTAGAACTTCCTAATAACGTGCCTGGGATTGAGGTTGAGGAACCTTTAAATTTTTGAGATCTGGGGGCATACTCATGCACTCTTGCCACACTGCAACACTGGTTAACCTGATGTCTCAGTGAGACTGTGTCACCATAAGCAAGATGGGATTTGGCCCAAGATGGTTTTACGCAAGACAAAATCCTTTCTGTTTTGTGAGAGCTACAGATCAGCTTCAAGCTTAGAAAGATTGGAGTAGTGGATGCTGCAGCCAGAGCGATTTAAAAGGTTCCAACTCTGGTTATTTTTGAATTGAAAATCTACAGAGGCACTTTATATTCCATGTTCATCAGCTCCCAGAAGATTAAATATGTTTTTGTAGTATTCCAGACAGTGTGACCCCACTGGATTGTTAAATCCTGCTAGGGTGCAATATTTAACACAGCGATGCCTTCACTGCGGGCCAAGCACGTTTTTTGATTTATAAATACTGGTGTTTTGTTCTCCCATTGTTTCTGCAGTATCAGCCATGCTCCAGCCACGTCTGGGGAGCAGACGCATAGCAGTAGCTAATAAAGAAAGTTGACTTGACATCTGAGTCTTTCAATAGAGCCTAGGCAGCTCTCTGTGAAATCCAGAGACATGTTTCATTTGCGTTTTTAGGCAAGGCTGGCATCTATTTAACCTATTAAAGCCAGCTTTTCAAATGCTTTATTAGACTTCTGGTTTTTCTTTCCAGCAGCACTCCTGTCTGACAGGCTCCAAATCCAAGAGACTTCAAAGGATTTTTTGCACAGCTCTCCCACCTCCTCCTGCAGCAATGCCTCCCTGGCACAGCTGCCCTCATGAAAGCCCAGGGTAGGGTGAGGACCGGGGCTTTGAAGGAGGTGGCTCCCCATGCTGCCCTTCTTGCTCCTCGAGACCCAAAACATTTTCATTGCTGTTTTTAGCATGGATGTTTTAGGGGCAGGAGGAGGGAATCGGTAATGTTGTTTGGAGGAGATGTGTGAAGGCTGTTAGGTTGGGGAAAAAAGGGCTGGTTTTGCATTGGACCTTATACTTGGTGCCCACCTACCATTTGATTAATAAAACTACAGATGGAGAAAGCTGAGATTTGGGCATCCATGCTCCAAGACAGATAAGCCAGAGCTGCCGTCGTGGTCTTCTGCCCTCCCCACGTGCTGGCTGAGACAGAAGAAGTTAATCTGATCTGTAATAGAGAAGTAAATTTTTGTTAAGAACAGAAGTTTTCCATTCAAAACATGCCAATTAATACCAGTAGAAGTCCTACTTAAAATATAAGAATAAGCAGCTTAATAGGTTAATAAGTCTAAAACTGAAGATTAGATGAGGTTTTGGGTCTGGTCCAGAGCTGTGGTAGCTGTACTGAATTAAAGTTAAAAATAATAAGGTGCACTAACCACAATAGTGTTTGGTGTCCCAGAGAACAAAATTGCAATCCAAAGTCTTTCCCCATTGTACACAGAGAATGTATTGGTGAAGTATCAGATGATCACACATTCCCGTTCTGCTGGCAGTAGTAAGGAGTCCTTAAGTTACTACAGACTTCACTTCTGATGTAAACAATAGATCAGTAGTCAGAAAAAACTGTGTGGAGGGTGCTGATAACTCAGTGAAAATCAAATTCAGCTTCCCCTTGAATTTTCAACTTCCTGAACGCCAGTGAGGCTTAGGAGCAAGAAAATGATAGATCAGTTCTCCAGTTTGCATGTTGCTGGGATTAATTCAGGTGGTTTGCTGGGAAGGTGACATTTCTTTGTTTTGCTTTGAGCATCTTGCTGCATTCCTGGCTGCAAATTGCAGACTGTGAAAGAAGAGCTGCAGTTGCAGGAAGAGTTGAAAATACATCTCTCTCATTGCGGGACCAAGAATACCCTGCTTGCCTAATGCTGGGAATCCCATTTTCGGAAGGTGTGTGTCAGTGCAAGGTGGATGCTGCTCCTGGGACACTTCTCTACAGATAGTCCTAGGGAACAATGTCAGACAGCAGTGGGTAAATATATTATTTTTGCACAGGGAGTTCCCATTTCTGCATTTTCCCACAGGCTCCTGTCTACTAATAGTTGTTGTGTCCATAGACATTTGTTTGATTTTTTTGTTTGTTTATCAACTTGAATAGTTAGTAAGCTGCACTCAGCTCCTGGGACACAGTGCCATGGAGTGACCAGGTATGTGAGTTTTCCTCCTCGCTGTACATACAGCTTGGGCGTGCTGGCATAACAAACACCAAATCTCAAACACCCATAAAGAGGCGCCAGGTGAACACTACATTCAGATTCAACTTGGATTTTTTCAGTTTCTCCAAGAGGATTCACAAATTCCTGTGAACATTGGGCATAAGGGCCATAAAGAGGCAGGAATCTCACATAATTTCTGGATCTTTCATCTTAGGTTAAGAAGCCAATAGCCCTCATGGCTGAAATATTACACCAGTATGTGAAATATCTATTTTCAAGCTAATGAAACAAAAGGCATCTGCACCACTTGACTGCTGTAACCTTGCAGGTTTTGATAGACAGATGTAGAACCACCAAAGAAAGCACAAGCGCTAAACCTCCCTCTCAACTACATTCACACAAAATTTCCCAATATATTTCAGTTATATAAACAACGCTTAAATAAATGAACCAGGTGGGCATATTTACTCCCCTAGTAGCTCTTTCGGCAGCTTTAAATATTTTCACCTGTAAACCTAAAGTGTTTCCACATTTTTCTTGCAAACTTAGAAAAATAATTCAGAAATCACCAGACTGGCAAAAAACATTTACATTTTGAAGTTTAAAGCCTACAAAATTATTCCCACAAGTGCATTTTGTGAGCGTAGGGCTCATATTTGATACGAAAGATTGGGCTTTGCTGGAGGCAGAGCAACCATCCATCTTCTCCATAGGCATCGGGGTTGTGACTCAAGGGGTTGGATGTTCCTCCCCGGACTGGATTTCACACTGCCCCTCTTTGCCTCAGGCTCTCAATCTCAAACTGCATTATTTAAATGCTGGACATGGGTGTTATATACAGTTGCAGAACTGATCATTTTGCTGATGTGTCTCACTGATTGCAATGAAAGACACAAACCCTCAGGTGGGAGAAGGTCCATCCTGGTCAGTGTCATGGTTCTGTGGGCTCCTGGAGGTTATTGCCCTACCTTTCTGCTCAGTTACAATTAAACATTCTGGCTGGCCAAAATATTTCTAGGCTCGCTGAAGTGCTTCAAGCTTAAGGGAGCTTGGGACAACAGGAGCTTTCATCCGTGAGTAAGAAGGTCTGAAGTAAGAGCTTGAGGGAGAGAAATGGTGGTCTCCCTCCGCTCTGTGTTATTGAACACCAAAGCCAGGGAGCAGCTTCTGACACAGCAATACTGAGAGAAAATAAGGTGAATTAAGGTGTTTTGGGGTTTTTTCTCCTTCTTCCAGCCTGAACCCAGGATGCAGTTCAGTCACAGAATTCACCACGTAAACACAACCTGCTCAGGGGAGTGAAAAGGGACATTTCAAATGGAGACCAGCTGAGGGAACTGGGGTTATTGAGCCTGGAGAAGACTGAGAGGAGACCTTATTGCCCTCTACAACTGCCTAAAGGGAGGTTGTAGTGAGGCTGGTGTTGGTCTCTTCTCCCCAGTTGCTGATGACAGGACGAGAGGAAATGGCCTCAAGTTCCATCAGGGGAAGTTTAGGTTGGAGATTAGGAAGAAGTTCTTTACTGGGAGGGTTGTTGGGCACTGGAATGGGCTGCCCAGGGAGGTGGTGGAGTCACCGTCCCTGGGGGTGTTCAAAAAACGGGTTGATGAGGCACTTGAGGCCATGGTCTGATGGTCTGATGGTTAGGAATATGATGGGATAAAGGTTGGACTTGATGACCCTGGAGGTCCCTTCCAACCAGAATGATTCTATAAAGCAGTGAGGGGTTTAGTAAATCACTGGCCTTCTGAAGGAACAGCGTTCATATATCCCCTAGGAAATGACTTTAAGTAAATAAATAAGTAAATAAACGAAGCCTTTGGACACCTCCAGGAGGCCCCTAAGGCGCCGCCTGTCCCACAAAATGGCGTCCGCGCCCCCTCAACCCCCCAGGCGCCATCTTGTGGGGCGGGCGGCCATTACCTGCGGTTCCTCTCAGGGGTGCCCGGGCCAATCGCAGGGACCCGCCCTGCAGAGCACGGGACCCGTGCCTATAAAAGGGGTCGGAGGGTTCCTCTGAGGGTCCCTGCAGGGCCTGGTGCTGCAGCCGCAGGGCTGAGTGAGTTCTGCGTGGGCTCCTTGAGCACAGGTGAATGTGTTAACATGAGCGTTCTGGGTCGCAGGTCACTGCTAAGAACACAGTGTTTTTTCTCACAACCGGACGTTGGTTTGGTGTTTCCTCGAGCTGTTCTTTTTTACTGTTATTTTAAACCACAGAATCACAACCTAGGGGTTGGAAGGGACCTCGAAAGATCATCCAGTGCAACCCCCCTGCCAGAGCAGGGTCACCTAGAGTCCATCACACAGGAACGCATCCAGGCGGGGTTTGAATGTCTCCAGCCAAGGAGACTCCACAGCCTCTCTGGGCAGCCTGGTCCAGTGCTCTGGCACTCTCACAGGAAAGAAGTTCTTCCTGAGATTCACATGGAACCTCCTGTGCTCCAGTTTGCATCCATTGCCCCTTGTCCTATCATTGGTCATCACTGTAAAAAGCTTGGCTCCATCGTCCTGCCCCTCACCCTTTACATATTTGTAACCATGGATGAGGTCACCCCTCAGTCTCCTTTTCTCCAAGCTAAAGAGCCCCAGCTCCCTCAGCCTCTCCTCACAAGGGAGATGTTCCACTCCCTTCATCATCTTTGTGGCTCTGTGCTGGACTCTCTCAAGCAGTTCCCTGTCAAGGGAACTTGAGGATGTGAACAGGAGTGAACTTTCTGGATGGCACCACAGTCCAAGGTTAAACAGTCATGATTTGAGATGCATCTGAGCAGCCTTGCTCTAAACGCCTTCCTAATTAAGCCATTTGCCTTCCTAATTAAACCATAGGCCTTCCTAATTAAGCTGGAGGCCTGGGAAGCCTGAAAGAAGGGGTCGTGCTCTTTCACTGTGGGACAGCAACAGGGATATTGCTTTGCTGATGAACCCAAGAGGTCTGGGCATCTGTTGGTTATCCCTGTGGAAACGGTTTCCCCAGGCACCCAGTAGCACCCTTTGGCTGAGATTTCTCCCATTTCCCATGCATTAACCCACAGTGAGTATGTAACAACAGAAAAGTAGAAAATGTTAGCAAGTGTGTTATATATATACCTGTTGTCATTTTGTATTCCTTCAAGGCAGCACTTGGCCTGAGAGGGTCGGTTTCTGGCAGGGTCAGGTTTGGGTTTCCTTGTCTTCAGTGTGCAAATGGATGTCAGAAGCAGGGCCAGAGTCGCACAACCTCCCTCTCCTGTTCCTGGTAACTTCCCAGGAGCATAGGTTGTGTGAGCTGTGTGGGGTGTGCCTGAGCATGTGCATGAAGCAGGTCCTGAGTTGGTTGGGGTCTGATAGCCTCTGCCATCCAGGTATGCTAATTGCTCACACAAAGTTCAGCCTCCTGTCTGGGGAGATAATTGAATTGCCTTCCCTCCCCTCTCCCTTCCCAGAGAACAGGACTTGGGATAGGAATTTCCTCCGTGCTTTGAAACAGCTCAGAGCTTTTCCATGGTTAAAAAACCAGCAGAAGTATTGGTGAAGTACTGCAGACAGGTTCTCAATTCCAAGCATGTCTCTAGCTTTCCAAGACCATGGCTGAGGTTAATAACACAGGGCTTGGCAATTGGGTCCTCACTTTCCCTTTTCATCAGCTTCAGAGGGTTGGTTGCTGCAGTATCTCATCAGCAGGTCCTTCTGATCTGGTGCTTGTTACTGGGAGCCATTCCGTGAGGTGGTGCACATTGGGACGAGGTGATAGAGGCCTGGCAGCAGATGCTGCCTCAAAAGTGGGCATCTGAGGAGATAACCTCTAATTTTCAGTCCTTTTCTGCAAGGTATGGCAAAGGAGACTGGTGCACAGAGTCTTGGCTTAAGTTTTGTGGCAGTGAAATGCAGCAGAGCAGGCTCTAGGTTAGGGTCTGGGCTTGAAGGACCTGAGGGTGCTTTGGGCTTGATAGCAAATATTGAATTATCACTCCTGTTTGATCTGCAGATGTGGGCTTCTGCCAGGTCACAGTGCTCTGTTGTGGCTGAGAAAAGCTCTGTGCTGTTGGACCCTTTAACTTGAGAGGCTAAATCCTACTTTTTGCCGGCTTTTCCTGTAAGGTAGAGCAGCCCACTGCAAACAATGGCCACACTGTTCAGCGCCCACCACCTCAAATTCTGAGTGAGCCAACACCTGTTTCTTACTTTGAGAAACTCTCGTAAGCCTCAGCCCTCCCAAGAGGTTTTCCTGCACACTCATGTATGTGCAAGCCTGTCTCTTTGTTGGATTGCCTCCTTTAAATTGTTTGTGTCTCTCATTTGCAGCTAAGCTGGCAGTGAAAACACTGAACTGCTGTGAGAAAGGCAGAAGCTATTTCCACCTTGGCAAAAATTTAGGATTACAGGAAATCTTGCAAGAGAGCTTTTTCTCCTAGGATTTCCTGTCTGGTGTGTAGATGAAAGGAGCCTTGATGCACACTTGGATGCCTCTGTACAGAACTGAACCTCTAAACCTGTGGAGATTTTCAGAACAGTCGTTCACAGGAAATATTTATTGTTGTAAGGGAGGGGAAAAAAAATCCCTTACAGTTTACTTGTGACTGTTTTCCAAAAGAAACATTCCACAGCTGAAAAAGTGGGACATGACAGTGACTTCCACACTAATGTTGACTTTATGGGGTTTTCCCCATCTTCTTTGTAACCCCACTGAGACCTTATAAGCCAATTCCGTGCATATTTTTCCTTCATTTATATTTTTTGTTAAAACTCAGAAATGCAGAGCTGGGTACGAGGGCTGCACAACAGAGCTGACCACCAGTGGTGGAAACATGGCCACTTTTGCCTGTTATCCTTGGAAATGCACCCGAGAGCAGCAAAGAGGAAGCTGACCCTGCCCTGTGGTACCCCCCGTCAGTACGTGATGGTCACAGATACCTCTGTGTGTTGGCTGACTCTGGGGTTAGGGGGCAGAGTGTGTTCCTGTGCTGTGCTCTGTGGATGGATCTTGGGAGCATTATGGATTCTAGGTGTGACCTGGTGTAGCAGAGTAGGTGCAGTACTGCTTTCAGCTGATTTTGTTGTCTTTTGCTCTCAGCATCAACAGGGGGGCTGCAATACCACCCCTCTGCTCAGCTGTGGCCTCAAGCACCGATTAAGTTATAACCTTGTGGAGGCAGTGAACTTAAAGGTGTTTAGCTCTGATTCAGGTTTTCCATCATGAATTCCTTGCCCCCGTGGACAACCTGGCAGCCTTTAGGTGCCATCCCTGGAGAGCAGCGGCTCCCTCCGATGCCCACCCGCAGAGCAGGGCGATTCCTCCCCAGCTGGCACCCCTGGGCCAAGCCCCTGGTGGCAACTGTGGATGTGAAATCCTTCATTTCCCTTCTGCTCCCAAGAAAGCAAGACCCAAAAGCAAAGAGCCGGCCTCGGCCTGCTTAGGGATTTGAAGATATTAAACAGGATATGAATTTCATGCAAGCGCTTTGCTGGAAGCCGGTGGGAAGTGGAGCAGTATTAACTGCTGTAGCTCAGCTCCTTCTCTGTTTGGCAAGTTCTGCTTCGTGTTTAAAATTAGTCCCTAGAAACGTGTCTGCATTTATGTGTATTGGAGATGAAGACTTGAGGTCAATGTTTTAAAAACGTACAAATTATTTGGGAGCACGGGGGCCTTTTTAAAAAGTGATTATGTGTGCCAATCATCTTCAAGGGTGTTTAGGTTGGTAAGAGGCAGCCCCTTACGGGGTTTGTCTCAGCTGCTAATGCCCAGAAAACTTGCAAATCCTTTCGTGCTGGAGGACAGTGGTTTGCTTTTGCTATTAGTGCTGGCTCACTGGTTTGTTTTTTTTTAATGTGATGAAGACTTCTCCATAGTCAGCAAAATGCAAGCTGATTTGTTTTGAAATGTTTAAGTTTGCTGCCTTGTGACCCTGTGAGGTCTTGGATTACAGCCCCAGGAAGACTCGAGTCTTGGGGACTTTCAGTGCCCTGACCTTGTGTATGATGGGTTGGGTTTGTCTTTCAAGATCCAGCTAGCAGGACTGAATACTGGGCGTTACTGGTGAAGCTTGGTCAGGCTGAAACCACTTGTTGGACGAGCCTCACAACTCCTGTGAGTGGTAGGTCCATCTGAAACTCTGTCCATGGAGCTGAGGTGTTATGCTTACTGGTCTTCATGCTATTTAAAAGCTGTGTGGGGGGACACCAAGGTGAGAACTAGTGTGGGTTTGTTAGTAGAGCAATAGTATTTATATCAATTTTAGTTGCATGAGTACGTGTGGTGTTAAAGAGGGATACTTCAGGTTGACCTGGAGAGATTCATCCCTTATTTGCTTGTAGAGGAAAAACGGAGAGGTTCTCAAATAAACATATGTAAGAAATAGCTGGAAAGGCTGCAAGAACGGTAGGGCACGAAGTGAGCAAAGCAACCTTTTGAATAAGCTTAAACACAACACCAATGGCAGAGAGCTCAAACACAAGCATGTATAATTAATAACTATTTGAAAGGTACATGGGGAGCCTCCCTTGGAACAGGTCTGCCTGCCTTTTGATAAACTTTTGAAGGCTTATTAATGCACACTGGGTAAGAGTGTCCCAGAGGAGCCTGCTTGTGTGGATTCAGCTTTCTGCTGCCATGAATGTGAATTACCCTGAAGTCAGCTCTGTCGTGAGGGCCACCTGTGGGCAGATCCCCAGGGATCACAGTCTGTCTGTCTGCTTGAATTGCCTTTCTGTCCGTGCTCCGTGGACCTGCTGAGTACTTCCTCACCCACATCTTGGCATGGGCAGGAAAAGGGAGCAGGCAGCTGCTGACAGGGTGAAGAGTTTTCTGTGCCATTGTGCTTTTGTGGTCCAGTTTTGCCATGACTTTGCTGTGGCATTGCCACTGTGCTGCTCTGTAGGGGTGAAATCCAGACACAGAATTCCTTTGCACATCAGGAGCTGCAGGGCTGGTGCAAGCCAAGGTTTGCAGTGCTGTTCCTGCCCGGGTTCTGTTCAGCTGCCCCATATATACTGGAAGATGTGCGCCACAGATTGCAAAACAGCTTCCCCATTTGCCACATGCCATCACTTCCCAAGCTCATTAAAGCAATTGTCTTAACTTAGCTTGAAATCTACCCAAATATATCGTGCCAGAAGGCTTTGTTTCTACACTTGGAAGCCTTACCAGCAGCGTGGGAGAAGCGGGTGTTGGAGGAGCCTGGAAGCTTTGCTAGCACCTGGTGACTGTGGTCCCAGCCTGTGCAGGTGCGGCTGCGGCGCAGGGCTGGCAGCTCCAGGGGTGCTCCAGCTCAGCACTGTGCACAGTCTCATCATTGCCACGTTACAGGTTTCCTGGAAAGGTGTACTGACTTTGTTTTGTATGCCTTGCTATTTTTTTCCAGTTTAAAAGGAAGAGCCAAATGTCTCTTGACGTGTCGGTACTCTGAAGAACTGTAGCACGGCAGAACAGTTTTCTTTCTGTGATCTAAGACCATGCAACAATTCAGTGGCTGCTGAGACTGTGCCACCTAATTGTGTGTGAAAGACAGCGATCTGTGGGGGTGTAGTTTCCAGGTCTTTGCGTGTAGATGTGTTATTTCTGAGCTCAGCAAAGTAGAAATAACATCTGTAGCTGTTATGCATCTCTGCAGAAGCCAAGTCACCAGCGATGCTCTAAGCATCAGATTGGAGTGTGATAGCAACTGGCTTGTGTTGCTGTTGATTAGAGCAAAATACTCCTACAACGCAGCCCGTGCTATGCACAGGGCATGACAAGGTGAGTATTTAATTGTGCTGCCATTAGCAGCTGTGTGGAAATGCATGTGTATGCACACATAGGCTCTGTGATGGGGATAGCAGGCAGTTGTGTTTCCATTTCTCAGAGCTGCTCCCTTGCTCTGCAGGAAATAGTTTATTGCAATGCAAATTGCCTTTCGGTTGGTTCTCGGCCAAATCAGTTGCTGAAGGGAATTTTGTTATTCTGACAATCTCTAATACACACCCAGTGTTAAGGATTAAGAACTCGAGGAGAAGATTGAGACCAGAGCTCCATTACCAAGCTACACACCTGACTTACTGTGCATTGCAGATGCAAGTCCTGATACCTTTCATTAGGGAGCTGTTGATGTGCATTTGTAATTTCAGTTTGTAATTAAATCAGTTTCTTCTGAATGTGTTTTAATTGTTAAGAAAAGCTAATGAGTACGTCCTTTATCATGTGTCAGACAATGCAGTGGCATCTCTTTTGGTATAAGGATCTGTATTGCTGGGGATTCAAGGTTTACAGAATATGACATTGTTATAATTAGCGTGTAAGCCAGCTTTAAGCTGTATTAAAAGTAGTCATTTGGAAAAGAAAAACACCCAAAACATTTTCTAGCGATTAAAACAATGAATATTTTTTCCAGAGTGAGGCATTTGTGCCTGGAGTTCCAGGAACAGGGTTTCGTTAGGAAAAAACCTCAAAAAACCCCACGTAGCCAGCCTGAATACTGGGAATTGTGTGTTTTACCTTTCATTTCCAACTCAGGTAACCTACCAAGAGGCTTCACTTCCATTACAAGAACTGTAGGAAGTACCAAAACCCATCCTTATTTTTTTTCTGCTGCTGAGAGCAGAAATGAGCAAAGCCCAAACTGCTTTGGTACATGAAACAGGGCATCTCTCTCTCTGCATGCTGATAGAACCAGAGTAATTCGTAGAATCAAAGATTTGTAGAATCCCAGACTCGTTTGGGTTGGAAGGGACCTCAAAGCTCATCCAATGCCCCCCCCTGCCATCCCACCACACCAGGGTGCTCCAAGCCCCATCCAACCTGGCCTTCAACACTGCCAGGGAGGGGCAGCCACAGCTTCTCTGGGCACCCTGGGCCAGGCTCTCACCACCCTCACACCAAACAATTTCTCCCTCCCATCCCATCTCCATCTCCCCTCTGGCAGTTGGAACCCGTTCCCCCTCGTCCCATCACTCCCTGCCCTTGGCACCAGTCCCTCTCCAGCTTTCCTGGAGCCCCTTCAGGCACTGGAAGGTGCTCCGAGGTCTCCCTGGAGCCCTCTCTTCTCCAGGCTGAACACCCCCAACTCTGAGCCTGTCTCCATAATTCAGGATACTATGACATCTTTCCTTAGTATGCGTTTCCCTTCCCAGCAGAGCCAGTGGAGATGCTGTGATTGGAGGTGCTGTACAGAAAGATGCTGTCAGTTGTAAGCAGGATTGGACATAATTGCTGAAACAGAGCTCCTATTTAACCGAGTGAGCTCCCCAGGCGCGCTCCAGTGTCAGACCTGCCAAAGCTCATCTGCCTGGATGAGGCTCGCTGATATTTTCTGGCCACTGGCAAGGCTGTGTGTGACTCACTGTCAGTGAGGCCCCTCACAAACACCATGTGGGGCTGTGCTGGGTTGTGCACAGGGAGTGAAAACGGCTGGAGAGAGTGAGGCATCCCGTCCCAAAGGAATTTGAGAGGAGGTAGATGCAAAGTTCATGTGAACTTGGAATTGTAAAGTTGTAGAACTGTAAACGAAATATTAAGAGCTTGATTTGGAACCTAATTTAGTAGGTTTTAGTAATGGTCAGCTGTAAATCTGCAGGTTAGAAGTAGCTGGTGCCTGGGTGAGGAGTGGGTTGAGCTGCAGTGCCCCTCTGGGGCAGAAGGACAGGGAGGATGCAGCTGTTTCTGTGCAGCTGGGGGAGATAAAAGCCCCATGTGAAACAGGGATGAGAAATCAGATGGGGCTGATGGAGCAGCTGCCTGGGAAGCTCTCTGCTTGCTGAAGCAATGGTATGGGCAAGATCTATGAAATGTAAATGAAAGCTGTGGATGAGGGGGAGTGTGTCAGTGCAGGGAGGCTACCAGCGACAGGAGCTTTGGTCAGGCTGTCTGAGGAGGATGCTCAGTTGATTAAAATTAGAGGTAACTGGCTAAGAGATCACTTTTTCATCTCCTTCCCTCACAAAGTGCTCCCAGCAGTTTAAATTTATAGGGGAGCTTCAAAATAGAAAGGGGGCAGATGAACTGTTAGTGTGTATTCTTTAGAAATGAAGTCACTAAGAGCTCTTTATTCAGGAAAGAGAAGGAGAGGACAGGGCAGAAGTTCATAAATTTTGAATAATAAAATGCAAAGAGCAATTTCAACAAGTGCTATCTCATTTAAGCCAAGGGAGAATCAAGGCTACATGTGTCCCTGCAGATGTGCCCGAAACCCAAAGAACAGAGCTGTTGAACCAGCACACCTGGTTTTTGCTGAGGACCTTGGTGCATGGAAGGTCCCTCCATGCTTGGTCACAGGTCGTGGGCTGAAAGGAGAACTGGTGTCACACAGGACTGATGGAGCTGGTTGCTCTGGGAGCAGAGTGGTTCAGTAAAGAAGTATGTGAGTTATCTGTATCAGCAAGTCTCACTGACCCCCTAGATGTAAAATAAAAATATCAGGGCTCTTCAGTGAGCCATTCAACCATTGCACACCACGGTGGCTGCAATATGCTGAGCGAGATAAGGACGAGGGACAAAACACTGGTGGGAGGTTTTAATTACCCTCCGTGTACTCTGGGTGAGTCACATGAGGGTCTAACCACAGTACAATAGAGCAATACAGGTTGGAAGGGGACCTCTAGAGCTCTCTATAGACTGCTGCTCAAAGCAGGGATGAGGTCCACGTCAGGTCAAGGTACTCCTGGCTCTGTTGAATTTTAAATATCTCTAAGGAAAGAGAAGGTTGGCAGGTTCCCTGAAGGATGGACCTTTCCTACTCTCTCCACATGGTCAGTGATTCTCTTTGTGAGATCTCTGCTCAGCCTTGGGCTCTTCAGTGTGTTCATAAATGATCTGGGAGAAGGGGTGGGCGAGAGGTGAAGTTTCATCACATGGTGCAGTAAAAATGAAAGCCTGCAGGAATCATGGTAGGGTACTGAGCAACTTGGCTACTGAAGTTTGGTGTCAATCAGCACAAAATACTGTGTGTGGAGCAAACAAACCTAACTAGATGTACAGCAGTAGGTTCTAAGTTAGCTTTGCCACGAAGAGGAGTTTTGGCATCATCAGTCTGAGGCTTTGAATACCAAACCTGAACCTGCGTTCTCTTTTGCTGCAGCCTCGTGGTTGTGGTCACAGGTCCCTGTGGGCATTAAGCATTCAAAGGGGTGGCTTTTCCTCAGGCCCTGGGCTCTGTCTTCAAGGTTCTGTATTTACTACAAGCAGCAAATTTTTTACGTGCTTGCTGAAGCTTTTCCGATGGATTTCCTTGCTTTCTGTTCTGCTGAAGCACACGATTTTATAACAGCACCTGTGAGACCATTCTGTTAAACATCTACTAAGCACTGATGCAAAACTAGTTGTTTTTTCTCAAAATGAGGGCATTTTGTGAGTTTTATGTGATATGGAAGTGCAATAGCCTCTGGCAGCCTGAGGAGCTGTACCCTGGCACCCAAACTAGCAACTGCTTGGGATCTTTGTGGGACCTAAAGCATCAGTGTGTCCTCTTACCTGCCCTGCTGCAGTTTTGTAGGCTTTTGTCTTTTGTAGCCAAGCTCTGAAGTGCCTGTAGGACGGGTGGGAGTGCAGCTTGGGTTTTTTGAACTTGAAAAGTGTTGGAGTTTTGCTTGCAGTTTTGAGGGGCTGGGTGGGTTCATGATGTGCCTGCTGGGCTTCTGCCTTAGTGAGAGTCCTCAGTGATTTCTGAGAGTTCCTGTTTCTCCCCATGGAGGTAGCTGAGCTCGGTTCCCAAGTCTGCCAGTCAAGGCAGTTGCAGCAGTGTTTTAGTTTATTAAATTAAATTAGTTTTGCTGCTGACTCAGGTCCTGTATTTCCACAGGCTGCACTGCAGGAGGTCAGCTCTGCAAGCACCAATTGACAGCGGAAAGCACAGTAATTATGAATATCCTAAAAGGCATTTGGCTTGGCTGTTTGCAGCTTGCAGGCTTGTTGCTCTCTCCTGTGCCCTGCAGACAGATGCTGCATGTGGCTGTTTAAAAGTCAGCAAGCAGAAGTGCAGCAGGTTTTGATGTTAAGGGCTCACTGAAATTAAGTTTTCCTGTTCAGTCCTCTCTTGTTTTGCCTCTCTGCCTGCAGGCTCCCTTTTCCCTTGCCCAGCAGCAGCTCTAACCTCTCTGTCTTCTGTACTTTCCTGCGAGGGCTCACTTAAGAAACCAAGCACAGAAACCCCCCTAGCACAGGACTTTGCACTGTAACGTTTTTGCCCACCGAGGCTGACAGCTTCATTTCCCTCTGCCCCCATGACTCAGTGTTTGCAGAGCCAAGATGTGTTTAGCTGGGATTGTTTGGGATACACTCAGTGCTAAAGCATCCCGAGCCTGCGTTTCCAGCACAGCAGAGCTGAGGACATCTGTGAACATCTGTTGCCAGTCTTTTCTTGTCATTAACAGCAGAAGCAGCAGTGAGACTGTGTTGGGTGCACAAGTGGATTGGAAATGCTTCTGTGAGTATCTTCTCGAGGGCTGGTGCAAGAGATCCTAAAGCCCAGCTTTAGCTGCTGCTAAACTGCAAAGCAGGCTTGTTGGTCGGGCAAACATTTGTGTGACTACACTCAGAGCAAAGTTATGTTAAAATAACAACAGTCATTAATTAAATAAATATTCTGATGTTTAATAATTTTCATGGGTGCTCATGGTCAAATACTCTGACAGAGGGATGCAAGTTCTCTTTCAAATGTTGCCTGGAAAGCTTTATTCTTTAAAGCTACTGTTTTGCCTACAATATAACACTGATGCTGCTTAGCACTGATGCACAAGTACAAAAGCAATAAAAAGTACTTGTAGTAGCTTATAATATTAAAAGAGATACAGTAGAAAAGGCTGCTGCAATCTGTAGAGCTCTCAGTCTTTTTACAGATCATTTCAAAGCTTGTATCTTAAGTAAGATGCAGGGTGGAACAATCATGAACATGCTATGGAGATGTGTATAAGCCTTTCCTCATTCAGGTGGTTTGAAAGAAAGGATACTGGGAAGAAAATGTCAGGTTAATTGCCATACATAATTGTATTATGGCAGAGGAGAGAATTGTAACAAGCCCATGGATTACAGCTAACCATTTAGCTGGAGGAAGGTCTGATTTCTGTGATTTGTTGAATTAATTTAATATAGTGTAAAATTTTATTCAGCCTGTAAGAGCCCTCATATTCAGAAAACTTTCTTTGGTGGGGAATGGAAGAGAGACTGAAATATTTCCAGTTTAAACAATGGAAGTGGTGATTTGTGTGCTGTTCAAGGAGAGCAGCTTGACAGCTTTTTAGTTGCAATAAAAGTAGATAAGATCCAGCTGGTACAGCTAATAATAGCAATTTTTTTTTAAGGAAGCCAGCCCTATCTCTTTGTGTCACTAATGATCTCTGCTGCTTAAATACAGTGATGGCAATGAGCAAAAAGGGCACATGCTGCATATCTTTCCCATCTGTGGTTCCTCAGCTGCTGAAGTGGATCTGCTGCTGCATCAACACCCTCCTTGGTTACCCACGGCCTGTCCTGCTCCCCTCCTTGTGCCACCTCTTCCTCTCCTGAGATCCTTTTTAGATCTTGGAAGACTGAGACAACATGAAGAAAACCAACAAACAACCAGGACAGGACATATCTTGACAAAACCAGAAATTACTTCTTTCAAGTCAGTCAAGGTTGTAGCTGCTTCTCATGGTTTTGACACCAAACCCCCTGATGTGCTATGACATGGTTCACTGTCATGGGTGCTTGGGGTTTGGTTTGGTTTTCATGGTTAGGGATATGCCATGTAAAAAGAAAATCGGGGGGGGTGGGGAAGGAGTGCTGTGCAGGGCTCATGGTTCCTGCTGGTGGTAGGAGCTGCTGTGGATCATGAGCTTTCTTGTTGTCTTTCCCGGGCTCTGGCTCTTGCAAGGTTTTGCAGGTGCTGCTGGCCCAGGTGAGGAGCAGCTGATTTTCATGTAGAAGAGCACAGGAATGCTTTACAGTAACCAAAACAGAAGGGTAAAGAGTAGGAAACAGTCCCTTTCATGGTGTTACCAGAACCATTGTATCCTCGGGGTCTGTCAGAGAGTTGGACAGTTTTCTTTCCCAGGATTATGGGTTTCAGAGGGCATTTGTTACTTCCTTCACTCCCTTCAGATATTTTGCAGAAAGCCTTCCAAAAAGCCCCTAATTCTGTTGCTTTTTGCCAGGTCCCAGTCATGACCACATTCTTGAAAGTCTCAGGTGATGCTGAAGTCTTTCCATTTGACATCCTACACCTTGTGCAGCTGTGCAGCCAGCATGCCTGAGGCCAGGTGGGAGCTCCCTTTAAAGCCAAGCAGCTGGCAAGAAAGTTGGGTTTGAAAAATCATTGTTTTGTCCACCTTAAATTTGGATATGCTTGAGTTTAGAGAATGCAAAGCTGTCTCTTCTCTCCTTGCTGTGACTTTCCACCTTGCCTCTGCTTCTGGATTGTGTGGCTCGGGACAGGAGCCCCTGTCCTTTCTTGGTGGTCTGCTTTGGTGATACCAATGGCAGCCAGGTTTCAAAGATGGTCATTTGGCTGTGGTGGACTTGGAGGGCTATTGAGCTTTTTGTATTTTGAGAACAATCTGGCAGAGGAGTTGCGGAGTGGGACCTTCCTCTGCTGGCCACGGAGATGAGTTCAGCTGAGCTATGAAGTTCATCTTCCCTCTCTTGGCCATGGTCATCAGCCATCTGTTTAAGCCAGGGCAAGATTTATGCTCCCTGTAAACTTCTTGAGACCTCAGCAAAACTAAGGAGCAGTGGAGAGGTTCAGCTCTGTTCCGTAGCAGCGATCATGATGAAACACTGTTTTGTTGTGAGAAGGTCCCATAATACCTACACTTGAAATTGTTGCCCTCTTGTGCCTTACACATTTCCCCTCTCAAATAGCTTTGATGTGTTTGCATTTTATGTGCTCTTGAATATATTAGAGTAATGGAAGCATCATTCACTTCATGATCTGTTTCTCTCCTTGTCCCTTGGAAACGGAGAAGAAAATACTTTGTATTTCCAGTAACGTTCACTCCCTGTTGCTGAATTTGTGACAGTATCTTTCAAGGACCTTGTATTTTCACTTGCTGCATATTTTTGTTTCTATTCTCCTTCCACTGTGTGATCTCTCTCTCCCTTTTCTGATGTCCCACAGAATAATCCTCTCTCTCCTTTACTTAATCACTGTCTTTGCTTAAAAGCAACAACAACATCTCCCCTTTCAGCTTGTTTTTTAATTATTTTTCCCATTTTTCTTTTCTTCTCAGCTAAGCTACTACTTCCCTTGGATCTTTTCTGTTTGTCCTTAGCGTTTGCTTTTCTTTCCTTTTAGTACTTCTCCTGTTTGAGCTTGTTGGTGGTCAGCAGTACTGGAATAGTAAATGGCCAGAGTTATCCATCTTCTCTGTGTCACGAGACTGTCACAAACACGGTGGGTTTGGTTTCAACCCCCCTGTTTCTGGGTGCATCAAAGCTGTAGTGCAATGTGCTGCCCCTTTTCCTTGTGTAGGTGATCCCAGTTGATGTGTGGCTGTTCCATCCAGAGCTGTGCCATCTCACAGAATCACAGAATCCTAGGGTTGGAAGGGACCTCGAAGGATCATCCAGTCCAACCCCCCTGCCAGAGCAGGGTCACCTAGAGTCCATCACACAGGAACGCATCTAGGTGGGTTTTGAATGTCTTCAGTGAAGGAGACTCCACAACCTCTCTGGGCAGCCTGTTCCAGTGCTCTTCTCCACTTGCCACACTTCACTTGACCCGTGTGTGAATCCCAACGTTTACCTTATTGAAGCAATGTTTAGAATTTCTCCGCCGTGGCGTAGGAATCTACTGTAGAATTATGCTTTCTAATTTCTTTGGTTGCACTTTGAAAGCCTTGGTGCCCTTTACTGTGTTTTATTTTCAATGTTTAGTGCTTTGCCTTTAGGTACTGGCTTGGTTGGCCAAAAGTCCCCAGGCTGTGGTGTTGTATTTGAATACATATGAGGATACTTTGACCTTCTGAGTGAATTATATTGGTGTGTCAGTTCTGCCACGTACTTACAGCATTTAGTGAGCACCATCTCTGTAGACTGACTTGATTTCTTTTTTTTCATGATGATAATGATGGAGCAGTTCTGGTCTGGGACTAGAGCATGGGGGGGAAAACTTTGAGTCTATTGGTATTTTGGCCTTGACTACGCAAACGTTTGACCAAAGAACATTGCGCTGTTAAAAATTTCATGGTGCTCCTATGGGCTTGAATGCTAATAAGGAAGCAGTAAATGGCAAGATGCTAAAAGATAATGTTACTGCCTAGTAACAGTAATTTGCTTTAGGGAAGAAGGAAAACAGCAGCATAGAAAATTGCCCAGTGGCTTTCGGCAGTGAAGGTTGCATGTGCTGAGAATTCTTCACACTGTGCTTAGTGCATGCTGAATGCTTATTTTAGGGGTGTTACATGCCTTTAGCCTCAATTTTGATGTAAATACAAACCTTACTTTGAAAAACACCATTAAGGGGCATTTCTTCCCTGCTGTTTTGTTTTACAGAAGGACCTAACCATTTTCATAGTGCTAAGGAAAATAACAATAATAATAATTCTGAAAGGAGACTGTGCAAGGGAGGGCAAATGGAAACCACAGAGATGTGGAGAAGAACTGATTTCTTTTTATACTGGCAATATCCAGGTTTCTCTCCTGGCCAGCAAGAAGATTTTATAGGCAGGGCTACCTGTGGCTGGGAATGGCTGTTTCAAGTTGGCTTAGTTCTGAACAAATGAGTTAGAGTAAGATTTACCCTTGCTGGTATGTTTATCCCATCCTATTCTTGATATTTGTTTAATCAAAGCCCTTCCTCTCACCACCTTTCCCTCTTCTGCCCTCCCTTCAGTTCAGGCAGAGGTGCCTGGCACTGACATTTGCTCTCTTTTCCCAAATGCAAGGGGTGGACGGTGCTTACTAAAGCTGTAGCACTGGGGCAAAACCCCCTTTTTCCTCACCTTCCACCCACAGCAATGTCTCTGCCCTTATCCCTTTGCAGGGACAGAGCTGGTGGGATGACTTTAAGTCCAGGGTGAAAACCTTTAGCCGAGGAAGACCCGGCGCTCCGTGAGGACACAGCACAGAGGCTGATGGAATTCCAGATTTCAGCAGCACGGTTTCAGAGGATGTGATCAAATGGCACACTAAGTGTTTGGCAACACCAGGCATGGAGTCCTGAGCCACACATGTGTGAGTGGGAGTGTCCAGGAGGGCTGATCCCTGTGGGAAGGGGGTGAGCAGTGAGTTACACANTTGGCCTTCTTGGCCACAAGGGCACATTGCTGGCTCATGGTCATTTTCGTGTCCACCAGGACCCCCAGGTCCCTTTCTCCTACACTGCTCTCCAGCAGGTCAGCCCCCAGCCTGTACTGGTGCATGGGGTTGTTCTTCCCCAGATGCAAAACTCTGCACTTGCCCTTGTTGAATTTCATTAAGTTTCTCCCCACCCAACTCTCCAGCCTACCAAGGTCTCCCTTGCAGGGATAGTCTTGTCTGGAGTTAAAGTCTCCCTGACCGGGTTCAGCATGACTCTCCTGCAGTGCCAATGAAGCAAAGCACATAAAAGCTGTGCTCTTCTGAGGAAGAGCCTGTGCAGGTGCTGAAGGGTAAATAACTCTTCAATATTAATCTGGATTAATTTTCTGAGTGTTCCCCTGTAGGAAACCTTCGCTGGGGTTGGAGGCAAAGGGTTTAAATCCCCGAAGTCTGTGCACTTCTGCAGTGTGATTACTGAGATAAGAGTGTACTAGGAGAAAAGCTGTTAGCTGAGTCACTGATACGATTTTTTTTGCCCTTTAGCTTGTGTGTCTCATTCAGCCAGAACTCACTTCAGTTTATTGAGCCAAGTATTTCAGGCTCTAATTGCTATGTAGGGACCAGAGGCTGGGGAGGCTTTTCTGAAGTCAGGGCAGTTGAGATGAGCGGAGGAGCTTTTATATTCCTGGGGAGGCTGTGGCTCCTGAGCTCATCTGACTTCAGCTGTGGATGAGTATCTGCAGGCTTTATAGTATGCTGCAGGTTGTATTTTCTGGTTGGCTCTTCATGCATCAAAGCTGGTGCCGTTGAGGGCTGTGTGTGTGTTGACCACGGTCCTTCAGAAGTGGGCAGATGTTTTTTGCTGCTTGGCTATGCTGTTCCCTCTAAGTCCTCTGTAGCAGCCTTCTGACACCACTGTTACATGAATTTTAGTGACATTGCATTGTGTTCAATCTGGAGCTGTGCTGAAAACTGCTGTATGGGATATAGGTGAAGAAGAAGGTTTGTGACCACTTGGCCTCTGTCTGCACACAGACCCAAATAGGTGCACGCTCCCAAAGAGGTTGTTCAGTGTTCCTGTGTGAGCAGGAGTGAGTGTGCTCTGCTTTCAGCTCCCTGCTCAGGGTGTGTGTTGTGACTGCTTCATCAGTTGGATGGGCTGATGGCGCTGCTCGAAGCTGTGCCATTAGTTTTGGGTGGCACTTGCAGATGGGAGCATCCTTCTTTCACTGGAAATCATAAGTGTTTTTCCCCAGTGCTGCTGCAGTTGATAATGTGGTGTGGTTTTGATTCTGGTCTGGGTGTAATTTAGATGCCTCTTGCTCCAATTGTTACTGTGCCATCTGTTAATAAGCTCCTCAGCACCCTTCTCCCTGTTTGTTCATGGCCCTCTGTGACATGATGGAGATGTTGGTATCATCTGCCATCACACCAGCTCCTCTGCCACTCGCTGGTGTTGCTTTGCTGGGTGGGGGGGGACAGCTTTCCTACCTCCTGGGAAATGCACCTTCAGCAGGAAGAGGAGGAAGAGCTCACCTGGAAGATGTGGTTTTCTGCTGTCTGGGAATCTTCTTTTTCGCGTGGTCTTGCAGAATAAAACCTCACTGTGTAGCAGTGGTAGTGACTGCTGTTACAAAGCATTTATTTTCATCTTCTGCTTCATGTGGCCTCATCTTCAAAGAGAAACGAGCTGGTGTGACTGTCCCTTTGTCATTACACTGCAGCTTGGCTTTCTTGCTCCTCCAGACTGTTCTGCTGCCCACTCGCTCCTCAAACACCGAGTGTGTTACTTCAGGCACTTAAATGTTGGGATGGCTTCCAAGGGCCCAAGCTGGCTGCTGGATACGAGGTGATTGCACAATAATTGCAAGCAGAGAAAAGGTTTAACTTGTGCCCATGGAGCATTGAGCATTTTGTAGATGTATGGAGGGAACATAACTTGTCATCTTGTGTAACTTTGCACCCACCCACAGAGGAGATGGGTTATGCCAGGGCTCTTGTCTAGAGTCTCCCCCACTTTTTTCAAACACAACCACTTCTGGCTTTAGGCTCTGGATGGTGTGGAGCTGCATCGTTGCTGGTGGCTGATGTACCTACACAAGCTATGGAATACAGTGTTTGTGTGCATCCGTATGGTCATTTAGCTTAAGATCTCCTCATCTGTTCCTTTCTTGCAGAAATTCTTGTGGTGTTTGTGTCCTGTTCACTGCTGTAATTTGGTGTGACTCCTGGGGGTGTGGGTGTGAGCCCCCCTACAAACCTTAGCTCACTGAACCTGGGATTGCTGTGGAAAGTCTTGTCTTTCCTGGAGAACATCTACTCTTTTGCAGTATGTTGCAGGTGGCAAATACCATATGACACTGCCATGCAGAACTCCAGAGATGTTCCATTGAGAATGTGCTTTAACGGGCCATTTTAGTGCTGCAGATTCACAGATGGGCAGAATACTCTTAAATTTGCTGTGGGCTGCTCGTCCACCTTAAAGCAACGTTGTTGTGCTATGTGAATGTGTCCTGGGATGGACCTTTCCTGGAGAAGTCTGTCAAGAAATTGGACTGCAGCAATAGATGTGATAGTGAGGGCAGTCCCAGTGTGTGGCTGTAAGTCTGTCTGTCTGAGTTTAGGGGGGTGTGTGTGTGCATTGATGCAAATCTGTTCCTGCAGAAACACAGGGGAGGCTCCTGGAGCTCTTGCCCCCTCTCCTTGCTTCAGGAGCCCCCGGGAAGGACAAGTAGCTCCACCTGCCTGGGCTTTGCTCTAGTGAAGAGTATATTTAATGTAATTGTTGATCTAAGGGAGTTTCTCTGCTCCCTCTAGCACTAAAGCCTCCTGGCAATGTCCCCATGCAGTGACATGTCAGGGCCCACTGCCAACCTTTTCCTTTCCTGGAAGCACCTGTTGGGCAGGCTCTTGCATGAAATATTAATGTTCTAAGGCATTTTGATAGCTCTGCGGCTGTGGAGTCGCTTGCAAACAGCTTTAGAGGAATGGAGAAGCTGCATAAAACACATTCTGGACACGGGATAGTGTTGTTTACATGAAACATTCTCAGTTTTGAAGGCTGCCTGCTTAGTTTTTGAATAAGCAAACACGGCTTTGCAAAAATCCATCTTTGCTGATGCTTTCCCATTCATTTTCCAGCAGAGATTCACACAGTCCTTCCCCGTCCTTTTCCCTGTTTCCCAAGGGAAATCTGTGGGTGTACCCCTGTGCGTGCATATCCACATTGGGCAGATGACAGCAGAGCTCTGGCTTGGGGATGTTTGCCTCCACCTGTATTAAATACATTTATTCACCGAGGAAATTAAATAAGCCAATCTTTAGCCATAGAAAGGTATCTAAATATACAGTGCTTCCCCAGGGAGAAAGTAATCAAATCTCCTGCCTGTACAATAATCAAGTGTTCACACAGAAATACATCACTTTTGCAAGTCTGGGTGTCTGCCTTGTGCCAAGCAGCAGCACAGTAATGTATGTTTGAGGCAGATTAGAAAAGAAAAAAATTAAGCTCTTCATATGAGCTGGGTGAAGTGTTTATTCCACAGGCATCCTGAGAAAGCCTTCAGAAATGTTGGTCTTTCTTTGGCACCGAATTTTCCAGTGTTGAATAGAAACAATAGATTTATTTTTTTCTGTTGCTTAAAAAAACAAGACAAAACCCTCCAGTAAAAGTTGGTTTTTTTAATAATAGAAACTAGTAATCATTTCTGCAGCTTTGCACACGCTGTCATGTGATGCTTTTTTTGTCCTCCCAGGCACAGACCCTTCCGTGGCTCAGGTATGATTTTCTGCTCTTGTATTCACACCAGCTCTGAGTGGAAAAGCAGAGTTTGTGTCCTCCTTTTGCCCATTTAAATGACTCCTAACATTAGAAGCATGGCTTCTGAAAAGGGTGGTGAAAAAGGAGCTGGCAAAACTCCTTTGCTTGAGCAATGGCCAAGGGGAGGGGTGTTTAGGTATGGGATCTGCCCTGGTGAGCATCACCGTGTCTGCATAGTGTGCACTGTGCCTTCAGCCTTTCCAGGCACCACATTTTCCGAGGTGTTAAGTGGTTTATGGCTGTAGACAGCTTCTATTTGCACATCTCGTGGGACCTAGGAGCCTTTTTCCCACCGGGAGCTTTTGAACCATCTGGATTCCTCGTTCAGGCTCATTTTGCGGCTCAAGGTATCTCAGCTTCTAGTGTCCTCGAGGAGGGTGAGCCTACAAGGGATTGGACAAAGATCAAACATATCATAGTTTTCCCTAGGTTCTAGAGAAAAAAATCATTTTGCTTCCCTTTTTTTCCTGGAGGAGAGTGGAAAACCAAATTGCATCATGCAGAAATTGGTTACTTTTCTCTGTTGCTTAAAGGAGAGAAGGGTTCCCGTGGAGGGAAGGTGTTGTTCTTGTCTCTGAACTGCTTGATAGTGGCTGTAGGGAGGTTGTAGTCTCCTCCTGTTGGGGCCATCCTGTGTGTCCCTGCCCTCCATGCTTGCTCACCCTTCATCTTCCTCCTCCACAGGGCCAGGCTGGCAGAGAGGGGTGCAGAGAACCTGATGTTTCAGAAAAAATAAAAAATACTCTTTTCTGGTACTCCTCATGACATCTACGTGTGACTCCTATTTGTTCTCCCTTCTCTATGTTCTTCTCTATGTTCTCCCTTCTCTGCAGTATTTAGTGACTGCTCTTTGATTCCCCCCAACCTTAGAACCATAGAATCATAGAGTCATTATGGTTGGAAGGGACCTCCAGGGTCATCAAGTCCAACCTTTATCCCATCATATTCCTGACCATCAGACCATTAGACCATGGCCTCAAGTGCCTCATCAACCCATTTTTTGAACCTCCCCAGGGACGGTGACTCCACCACCTCCCTGGGCAGCCCATTCCAGTGCCCAACCACCCTCTCAGGAAAGAACTTCTTCCTAATCTCCAACCTAAACTTGCCCTGATGGAACTTGAGGCCATTTCCTCTCGTCCTGTCATCAGCAACGATGGGGAGAAGAGACCAACACCAGCCCCACTACAACCTCCCTTTAGGCAGTTGTAGAGGGCAATAAGGTAGAGGGCAATTCAGGGGACTCAAAGGCAGCAGGCTTTGCTCTATCCTTACTCTGAGGGGCCACCACAGATGTTTCCTCATGATCTTTAATCTGCATAGAACTATTTACATTTAAGTAATCTGTTTTGTTTTAGGAATATCTTTGTGCTGTCATGCCTCAGCTCGAGGAAGCTGCTGACATCTCGGCGTGTCTGTCCTACCACTGTTAGTAATGTTCCTCCCAGTCTGCATGCTGGAGGTGTTTGCAGTCATCCTCGTCCTTGAACAGAAGGCAGTGAGATAGTTGGAGAGACACACTTGGTTAGCAGCTGGTGTTTGTTGATCCTTCTTAAACTGTTAGCTAAAGAGTTTTTTCACTGCTTTGTTTTTGTCAGCAAGAAAGCACAGGGAGAAGAACTTTCACTTCACTAGTTCCCACTGGTTTGTCTCTGTTCTTTTTAATTAGTTGGACAAGTGTGCAGGGTTTGGAAAATCACCTTTGAAACACCTGCAGGGTTTGGAAAATCACCTTTAAAGCAGAGTGTGGCTCACTTTTGGCCACTGGGAACCTCTGAGAAGATGTACTGTCAACCCAAGGCAGGGTTTGCTTTGGGTGTGTAGGAGTCCCCCAGATAATTTGGACATCATCTTTGCTTGGTAGGCTCTCACAGTGTGTTACTCAGGACTAGGGATGTCCTACTGATGGTAAACTTGTCACGAGAGGTAGGTACGTGCAGACATCTCCCTGATCCTAAGAATCTTGAGTGTTGTTGAGAGAGGGTGACCAGGTGTCCCGTGTTCTGCTCTCTTGTCTTTCTCCATCCCCTGTCGTTGATGGGGTGCCTGCTTTCAGGTGCATGAATTCTGCTAAGGCAAGCTATAAAAAAAGACAAATTTCTGTTGTGTAGATGTGTAAAGTGCAGTTTCTGTAAAAATAAATGACAGGCTTTACTCTACCTGCCCTCCTTTTCCCAGCAGTGCCGAGTACAGGGGTGGCAGGAGTGGCAGAAACCGGGTGTTCCCCCACCCCTGCTGATCACCTACATCCAGCAGAGAAAAATGCTTCTGCTTTTTTGCTTCTGTTTTAAATAAACTTAAAAATATTTTAGACGGGAATATGACATCCTTAGCTTCTGTCTGAAGGTAAGAGAAGTAAAGCTGAAGAGGAGTGTGAGGAGAATACTTGTCTTATGCTGTAAAATATCTTTGTAGCTCAGCCGTTCCCTTTTTGAAAAGCGAATAGGTGACACGCCTGGAGCTGACAGTGGCAATTCAGACAGAGCCTGTGGCTGAGAAATCATCGCTCTTGTCCAGGGGATGCAGGAGCTGAGCATCTATTGAAGCTGTGTGAGATCCTAGGCTTGTTCCTGAGAGCAGTCATTTACTACAGATCCTCTGAAGTGTGAGGGACTGTCTCCATTTACATCGGGCTCAGACCATGCCGACATCGCTGCGAGCTAGCAGAAGGGCTGCCCGCTCTCCCAGTGCTGCTTTCTCATGTGCCTCAGATTGATGGGTTTCAAAGCAAACAAAATCAGGTGACAAGTAGGAGAGCTGTGTGCCTGAATAAAGTAGTCTTGAAGTTAAGGTTTGTGTGCTGTTTTTCTTGCTCCCTCTACTCACGTTTAGTTTGAGTTATTTCTGTACTTGATGTTAGGGTTATTTAAAATATTTATATATTTTAAATATGTATTTATATATATTTAAATAAATACATATAAACAACCCTATATTTTTAATATATATATATATATAAAATATAGGGTTATTTAAAATATACTCCTGTTTTAAACTTGAACTACACCTGCCAGGAAGGTGTCCGTGTGGGCTTTTAAAACAAGTAGGCTATAGGTGGATTTGGGTATGAGAAGTATAAAAAGAAATGACAGGCTGGATTAAAAATGTATCAGGAGTATATAATTTAATGAGCTGAATCAGCAGTCTCTGTATGCAATATACTCTTAAGTAGTGTTTTGGCTATAGATTTGTGTAAAACCCTGTATGCTTCTATAATATACCCAAGAAAAGCACTTGCAATGTAGAATTATTGTAGTTATTTATACATTAACTACTTAATGCAACCATACACTTACCTGCTCCTTTTGCCAAGGGGAAATAGTCTTTGTGAAATCACCTGGAGACAGAAGTGTGTGGCATTTTCTATTCATTGGAAATAAATGGATCGTGCTCTAATTTCCACATGAGCTTTTGTCATAGGTGCTGTGTAGCCTGAAAAAAACAAACCCAGTCAGCTCAGATCCTTTCATTTTACAGAGCTGCTTCCCTGAAGTGTCAGTGCAAAGATTTTTTTTCCCTCTTTTCATCTGTTCTCTTGAAAATCTGTGGTAGCTAAACCTTTGTCATCTCTTCTGTTTGTCTGCAAATGAGAGTAACGCTGGGTTTTTTGAAACCATCTGAATTTCTTTTCTTGTACTTGTAGACAAAGAACAGGAGAAGGCCAAATCTCTGCAAGAATTCAATCTGAAAAACAGCTACAAAACATGAATTGCTTCAAGATTAAAACCTCCCTGTATCTATAAATAATAAACAACCAGAAAAGAAAGAGGTTTCTATAGAATCCTGTAGTATCTGTAGGAATGCTCTTGGCAAGTTTTCTAATATAATGCATCTTTTTTTCTAGTTTTAAATAAAGAAATACATTTCAGTTGCATGCTGGCAAATTTAGTGCCAAACTGTACAAAAATGTGAAGAGAAACATGATCACGGCTTTCAGTTTGTTGTAGGTTCTTGATTCACGTGGTGCAAAGTGCCAGATTCCATTGAGTGTGGGTTACTGGTGGAAGCTTCCAAGGTAAATCACATTTCTGATACAGTTACTGCACATTGAAAGCTGTTAAAGCTTCTCTAATAAATATATTGCAAAAAATACCAATAGCCATCTCACTTTTCACTGTCTTGTTGTAACATAGCGAGGCAAGGTTCAGAATTTTGAGGTGTTTTCAGTGCTGACTCTCAAACTGAGTGAAATATCTCTTTTTTTCACAAGCTGGATGAAGTAGTAACAACCAGAAGGCCAGAGATATCCTTTGGGCATTGTGGGGAGGCAGCCCATCCAGTTTGTATCCAGAGGAAGGAAGATACCCAAGCAGAGCAGCACAGAATTTAAAAGCTCTTGCTGTATCCACAGAGATTGCTGTGGTGATTGAATAATGCTTGCCCTGAAAGCCATCAGCCCTATGGTATCTCTTGATTGGTTTTGGACAGGTTTAGTTGGTATTTATTTTTATTTAGCACTACTAGAAAAATGTCCAATTAATTAAAAAAAGCAACTTCTGTATAAGGCAGGTGTGACCAGGTCACACAGAGCCCATTTACCCTTCAGTGGTGCTGGAGAGAGAGTCCCTGGAGTGAATGTGCTGCCCACAGAAACCAGCTTTCATTGTTTAAAACTTGCTGCTGTTTAATAGATTTGTCTTAATTTGGTCTTACTAAAGCAAACCACACAATTTCCCAGTGGGGGCACAAGGATAAGTTGTGGATGCACCTTCTGTCTTGCACAGACCTCAAGCCTGTTCTTCCCACATGTGGCTGCAGTGTCTCCAGCGTCAACCATTGGCATATCTTGAGTCAAGCCCCCAAAATGTGTTTAATTGTCTTAAAAACACAGAAAACCTACTTGTAATAGGTTGCATGATTTTTTTAATTCCTTTTTTGAATGCCCTGGTATAAATACACACACACATGTGTCGCTTTAACATCTCCAGCACTGGAAGTTGCTGTTGAGTCATTTGTGTCCTGTGATGCCAAAGGCAGTTTGGGGCATCCTGTGAGGAGTTAATGTGATCACAAAACACAACCTCTGCACCCTTTGTGGGGAGTTTTTATGTTTGGGGTTTGTTGTTGTGGATTTGCTTTATCTCTCCTCTATTATCACCCAGAACTGGCGCTTGAGATTAAAGTGGAGCAGAAGTTAACGGAATTGCTGTGGCCCTTGGAAAATTCTCCAGTGGCTTCTTCCCTCTGCAGTGCTGCTTTATGAGTTAAAGAAATAAAATATTAGTTTAAAAAGAAATGAAATCCAAACATGTCAACAAGGTCAATATGTTTGTAACAGAAAGGATGGATTTTAGTGAAGTCTTGTTCTCCAAACTCTCTGAGAGGGTGTAGATACTTCCCAAAAGTTCCCTTCCTGCCACAGCAGGGGCTTGGGGAGCTTTATTTTTAGCTGTGCTTGAAGTGTCTTTCCTCTGGCAACTTTTATTTTCCTTCTTTCCATGGGGTGTGCTGTATTTCATGTGGCATTTTGGTAAACTAGTCAAAACTGCTCCTGCTAGCAAGAGCATCTCCTCTTGGTGTCTGTCGGGTTTCACCAGTGGATGATGGAAATCACTGCTGCGCCTGGCATCACAGCAACATCGAGTTTTAATAAAACCCAGCAGCAGAGCAAGAAGCACAAATAATATTTCTTTCTAAACAAAACTGTTCTTTATCTCAGTGTTCTCCAAAGCTGGCATTTGATGGAGCGTTACGGGAAGGTGGGCTGTTGCCAATACATCATTTGCCATCTGCACAAACACAAAAAGAAAACCCAAATTTGCCTCTCTGCATGAGAGGTGAAATCTTGTGCAAGCAACAGATTCTGCACAGTTTCACTTGTTCTTTTTTTTTCCCTCTGCTCAAATTCCACTTAAGAATTAATCGAAAGTCAAAATTTTTGCTGAGAACTAAAACATGATTGGGTTCTTAATTATGATTTCCCCCCCTTTCATTTTGCTATTTAATGGCCTTTGCTTTTACCCATTACTGTGAAGTGGGTCTGAGAGACTTCTTTTCCACCTTCATTTACAGAAACAGATCATTCTGCTGGATCCGTAAGGTGTCTGTGATTTATTTTGAACAGCCTATAATTTTGTGGGCACAAATTGGATTATTGCTGTGTTTTTCTAACATCACTCTTGCTGGCTATTCTGTCACAGTTGTGAGATGGAAAACAGGTATAAAATACAAATACTTTCCTCCATTCATTTTCTTAAATCACTCAGGGGGTGTATGGAGAGAAGGGGACAGATCTGCTGTGGTGTTTGATGTCCAGGGAAGTACCTCTAGCTGGCTGGTGTCATCAAGGTGGGAACTCTGATCTCAGCTATTCTCTCTGCTCTTTTATTGTTGCCCTGGAAGAGTGCAGTCTCTGAGAACTCAGGTTTGCTCTGTTTGCACGCAGTGTATCAGCAGGAGTTGGGCTAATGAGCTGCAGGAGAGCTGAGCTGGTGTGGTAGTGGGGGTGAGAGAGCTCCAACGTTCTGCTGCTTCTGTGTTCTCACTGGGGTCTTGGCCTTTCCTGCCCTCAGCAAAAGCCAAGCCAGGAGTGTGCTTAACCCCAACCTGATTCTTAACCATCGTTTTGAAGCACTCTGTGTTTTGTGGGGCTTTCCAAAACCTTTCACTTACACCGAGATATTGTTTCCCCCATTATTCCTTTTCATTTTCTTTGGGAAGTCTTGGTGCTAGCAGCTGACATGAGAGAAAGGATTGCAGCTTTGTAGGTAGTAACACGTAGCAACTGTTTCCAGATTGTTTGCTACCACCAGAGCACTGCTGTTAATTTTAGTCCCAAGTATGCTCCTTGTCAAACACCTCCTGGAGCACAGAAACTGTTAGGTTATTGCAAAATAAGGATTTAAAATTACTTCTCAAAGGTAAGGCTACAGAGCAGAATCACCTGCTTGTTCTCCATACTGGAATTACTCTGATTTATGCTGCTGAGATTGAAATTGGGGTCAAACATATGCTGTAAGTTCAGGGACAGAACTGAAAATCAGATGTCAGCTCCTGCCGTGGCCTTTTTCTCATTGGTCAGATGTGGAGAGAAGTTCTTAATCCCAGTGAAGCCTGAAAGTACTTTAAATTTCCCACACATTTTAGGGCTGTGCCTTCACAGAAGCACCTGAGCATGTGAAAATCAGACACATTCTTACCTTTAAAATGTGACTTCCACATGGACCGCTGGGTGCTGCGCTGAGTAACAGTGATGTGAAGGTTTGCCCAAGGCCCCAGAGCTTTGCACCATGAGGAGCTGCTGTCTTTAGAACTAAATGTCAATCCAGGGGCCCTGCTGAGATTGAAAGTGTTGCAGTTCGCTTTGCAGAAATTAAGTGTAGATGAAGACACGTTCTTCCTTTTAAAACCAGATAAATTTGGCTCTCTAAGGTGACCGTTTCATTAATATGAAAGTCTTGGATCTTCCAGTGAGTCCCGGGGTGCTCGGTCCTGCAGGTTGTCCACAGCTTGCCCTGTTTGTGCAAGAGCACTGAAGGCTTTTGCTACCAGTTCCTGCTGATGCGTTTTGTTATCAGCACTCATAGAATCATAGAATCATAGAATCAGTCTGGTTGGAAGGGACCTCCAGGGTCATCAAGTCCAACCTTTATCCCGTCATATTCCTGACCATCAGACCATCAGACCATGGCCTCAAGTGCCTCATCAACCCGTTTTTTGAACACCCCCAGGGACGGTGACTCCACCACCTCCCTGGGCAGCCCATTCCAGTGCCCAACCACCCTCTCAGGAAAGAACTTCTTCCTAATCTCCAACCTAAACTTCCCCTGATGGAACTTGAGGCCATTTCCTCTTGTCCTGTCATCAGCAACGATGGGGAGAAGAGACCAACACCAGCCTCACTACAGCCTCCCTTTAGGTAGTTGTAGAGGGCAATAAGGTCTCCTCTCAGTCTTCTCCAGGCTCAATAACCCCAGTTCCCTCAGCCGGTCTCCATAAGGTTCGTTTTCCAGACCCCTCCCCAGCCTCGTTGCCCTTCTCTGGACTCGCTCCAGCACATAAGGAAAAGAAATCAGATCGGTTTCTCTTCCTGCACCCCTGGCAACTGTCCATGCAAACTGTGTGTCCCTTCTGCCATCAGGAATTCCGGGAGCAACTTCTTTGCTCCCTTTGCCGTGGGAATACTTCTTTTTCCCAAAGATGACTGGTGTGTTTTGGGCTCGTGCCACAAGGACATCCATCTGCGGGAGGTCCTGCTGCTATTCACTGCATGCAAGAGCTGCAGCTTCTGGCCATGTGAAGGGGGTTTTGGTTGCAAAGTCCTGCAACAGCTGCAGTGTTCAGATGGGTTCCTGGCTGCTGAATCAGCTGGATCCTGGCTGCTGAATCCTGGCTTCAGAAAGGTTGCAGCAGCCTCCTGGAGAACCTGGATAAAACCCTTATTGACTTACTGTGAAATAAACAAAGCAAATGTCAGAAATGCCCTGTAGTCCTATTTGATTTTATTCAAAAGTTTGTTTAGGTATATACATAGCAGAGCTTATACAATTAATTTGCTTAAAAAAAACCACAATACAAACCTCTTGGGAAGCTTCCATGGTTATGTGACTGTCTCGGTGTGGGTGGGAGAAAGTCTGGACTTACTTAAATATATAGTTAGTTAAAGAAGAATAAATTATTATTCCTGGCAAGAGGTATGCAACGGGCTTGTTATTTCAAGGTATCTCTTTTATTCAAGGTATTCCTTTTGAGGAAATAATGATGCTATTTTTGGTTGCTTTAGGAGTAAATGCAATAATGAATTTCCTTGGAAATTCTTGGGGTTTTTTCCCAGCTGCTCTTTCAAAGACCTGTGGAAAAGGCCTTTGGTGTAGTCCGAGGCAGAGGCATCTCAGTGTCAGCAGTGGGGTTGGTTTGTCACAGCCACTGCTGGATCTGAGCAGTTTTCCTGGGTTTGTTACATCAGGAATGTCTTGTACAAAATGAGGGTGTTACACAGAGACTTCTCTTCTTTATTTTCCCCTCTGTGAGAGGCCCCGTGGTGCTTGAAAACACTGCCTTTGCTGGGAAGAAAACAAATAGTTCCTAAATGTGTGGGGGTCTCTCCCAGGAGGGCTTGAAGCCATGCTGCTGGGGAAAGTGAGTGTTGGGCATCCACTTCCCCAAAGTGGGGACTTAAAAGTGCTCTTCCCCCCCTCCCTCTGGAATTTCCCTGCTGTAGTTGGTACTGGAGGTGATCACTGGCTCCCGCAGGCAGCCTCCCAGAGATGTTACCAAACGCTGTGCCTTTCCTCTCCTGTGTGTGTGACACCTATGGGAACACCAGACCACGCCTGGTGGGAATACAAGCAGATCAGCCTCACTCATCAGGATGACAGTGAGCAATTTGGGGAGCAGGGTGCCCCTTTCCTTCTCTTCCAAAGGCACCGGATGTTACCCCAGCACTGCCTGCGTTCCTCGGGCATCTCCTGGGATCATCCATGCTCCTCGGAGCTGTGGAGGTGAATCACACACAGCTCTTGGGGGAAAAATAGAAACCTATTCTGCCTTCTCGGCTGCACCCAGACCTTTCTTTTCTGGTTTAGAAATGAAAAGGCAGTAACACAATAGCAAGAAAGGGATCTGGCTTTGATCTCCCTTTCCTCTCTCCCCACTCGTGCTGGCAGAGAGCAATCTTTGCAGCACAGAGCCACCTCCACAGCTTGTGCTCTGCCTCTCTTTCCCAGGGCGCTTGTAAACCACGGGCTTCACAAGTGTCACTTAAACCCATATGGAGCTTGTGGACCTTCCTTATCATCCAGGAGCCCATCCCCCAGAGACTGAATTGAGGAATCTGCTCCCACGCTCCTGGGCGTGAGCCGGGTGGTGGTGATGGAGTGAATGTGTGAGGCTCAGGAGCTGTAATGGTGCACAGGCAGAAACCCAGGAGCTGGCAGGTTTTGACCATGCTTTGGGCTCTGTAGTGCCATAGGCACTCCAGAGCTGTGAGGGGGTTGGATTAGGCTTTTTTGTAAGCTGTGGTAAGCACAGGGGAGGATAATGAAAGAAACATAAGGACAACTTGAGGCAATGTCTTTAAGTCACTTCAGTCTTGAAATACGACATCCTGGCACGGCCAGATAGTATTTTGAGACAGTTTTCCAAATGTTCAATAGCAGAAAGATGCCAATATATTTTTGTCCACGAGAAGAGAGATAATTGTAGCATGTGATAAGCATTTGATGGGAAATTTCAGCTTGAAGCATGGCAGAATAATCTATTAAAATGATAGCAGAGACGGTTTTAAGTGTTTTGTTTTCTTGGATCTGAAACCCATTAGGCAGCGAAGCTTCTCCTTCCAAAAAATATCCTTTCTTTTAGATTGCTGGGACCCAACAAGACCAGACGTGCATCAGTGTGGCTGGTTTGGACACACACAGCCACTGGTGGAGCTTGTAACAAACCGTCTGGCCGCAGGTGCACTTTGCCCCATGGTTGCCATGGTCAACTCCTTGGCAGTGTTGAGAGGTGCCACGTGCACTGACAGGTCCACCATGAAAATTACTTGAGTAATTAGGTCTGTAAAATAAGCTTAGGTCTTAAAAATAAGCTTAGCTCCTCTTTACAGGTCTGTGTTTTGGGGGTCATTTGGTTGTTTAGCCTTCCTGGCTGTGGAGAATGCCATGCTCTGCCCATGGATGTCCAGGTGTTGAGGCAAGTGGCTGTCTGCAGGCTGTGACTTTGATTCCATGGGCTACTCCAGGAGGGCTTTTCTCCTTAGATCTTCTAGAGGAAACCCAAGGAGGTTTAAATCTCTATGCAAAACTTTCTCCTACTTTCTTGGGCACCTGTGGCTGAGTAGGACATTTCTACAGATGGTGTCTGCCACTGGGGACAGCCACCAGCAGCAATGGAGTAGTAGGTGCTGAGCAGCTTTAGCAGTTACCAGTTCTGAATCGGCCAAGAAATGAGAATTAACACCCTCTGTATTTCAAAAAATACCAGGGGACCCTTAATGAGACATTAGACTCTTCTCTCATCCTGCAAACTGATCGTCCCAGCTGCTGCTGGGGCAGATTCAAAGGGACAAAATCCAATTTGCTGCTGTACAAATACCATGCCCTGCACACCACGAGGTGTTTGGAAGACTCCATCTCCTTAGCACGTGTGATGAATTGTGTTTGTCAGCTCTTGGGTTTGCCCTGGCTGGTGTGTGGAGAAGATAAATGGGCAGTGGGAAATCCCAACAGTCCCTCTGTCTGGGTTATTTGTCACGTTACCAAAATGGTTTGTAGGTAACCCATTGCAGCACAAACAGCTGTGCTGGCTCAACCTGCTGGGTTCAGATGTGCCATTGAGTTGCATTAAGCTTAGCAACAAGGTCAAGTTCCTGTGCACTTCTTTGCCTCTTGTTCTTTCAAGCAGTGCTCGATGTGAAAGGCAGGTGTGCCTGTTCCTGGAGGCACCAGTGTTAGCTGTAGGTTCTTATGGTAATGTCCAGGCTTGCCCTTACCTAAAACGTGATATAAAAGCCCAAGGGAGAGCCTGTCCGTTTCTCACGGGCAGGCATGGGTTTGGGTATTCCCAGTTCCCCAACTGCTGGAGGATGTCAGGAGAGATACAAGGGAAAAATGAATTTTTAGTGGTACTTATGCTCTGGGAGGTATGTTGCAGGTGCCATTGTACTTTTCTCCTTTTCTGTCACTCTTTGCCTTCAGAACAATTTTCTTTATTAGTGGATGGGGCAGAAGAGATGTTTTCCCTCTAAGCTGTGGAGCTGAGGAGCTTTTGACAGAAGAAGTACAGTTTTGGTGTGTTTGGCACATGCTACGGGATCAAAGTGTTGTGGAAGAAATCCAGGAGTTGATAACACAACTTGTAAAGGAATGAGACTATAAAAGATAATGATTTCATATTGTCTATGTGATTATTTATAAGTTGATTTCTTTGCTGAGATACCCTGTACTCAGTGACAAGGTATATCAAGAGCCTGGGACTGACACTGAGCAGCCAGAACCAGTAGTACTGTAGGCAAGTTTTTCCCTCTGTGTGATTTCTCCCCCCTTGTTTTTTCAGGGAACAAATGGATACCTTTAGTTATAATTAATTTCATTTGAGATCAAAACTAAAAATATAATCATATAAAGCAGCCTGGAGCGTTTGCCTCCTCTGTCTGGCTAAGAGTTAGGCATTACAATAAAAAAGTGGGTGAAAACAGGTGAAAAGTCCCAGATGGATGTCCTTCTCTAGCATACACCTGCTGCAAGCCAAAGGCTTTGTGTTTGGAATCACTTCCAACAGCGCTAGGGCAATTTGGGAAGAAACCTGGCAAATCAGAAGTGTTCTTAAGAGATTGTATCTATGACTGCGATATTGTTCTCCTGGGATTCCTTTTTGATGAAATCCCTAGCCTTAAAACAGAGTAGACTGCCGTGGGTTGTTGTATGGTTTTGTGACCCAGACCCTGGTTTCTTCACTGAAGCAAACCCCACCTATAAATGTTCTTCCAAAAAGTGAGGAAACGGTAAGCGTGAGGAAAACATCACTTTGGTCACCTGAACGTGAGCCCTGCAAATAAGCAGTAGGTTTTTGGGGGTGTAAATGGCTGTGTCTGGGCTCTTGTGTCTGGGGGAAGGCAGAGACAGGAGGGCTCATCCTACAAGAGGTGAGGGAAGAAGGAGGGAGGTGGGAGGGGGCTTCCCATGGCATGAGCATCCAAATGCAATGCGAGGCTGAAGGTTCGTTTGAAGGATACCCCTGCAGGAGTAATGTCTGATAATTATGGGAGGTTTTCACCCTTACAATATATCAGACACATGAGGATAATTGCCACCTTAGAAAGAAAGACCAGAAGGGGTGATTGAAGGCTTCATCGTGAGCCCCTGGTAAAAGCACAGGGTGAGATATTCATTGAGAGATGAATAGAGTAGAAGATGTTGCATAAAATTCAAGGAAGAATAAAAGTGTTGGAAGTACTGGATAATCTACACAAGCTTGTGAAGGCTGAGTGGAGGGGAGAGGTAAAGCTTGCTGTCTAGGGAGCTGGTGGAGTAAAGAAAAGGGAAGATGCTAGAAGAGATCTCAGAATGAGAGAGGTGGCTTGGGTGCCACCAAGCTTCTGTGTATCTGGAGCGTTGGAAAAGTAGATTCTAGTATTAAAAATAGTCCTCATTAAAATGTCAGCATGCTTGATGAGTTTTTCCTTTCATTTAACTCCTGGAAGCTTTTCCCTGGAGGTTACCTACCTACAGCAGAATGATGGTTCCTGTTGTGATCTACTGTTTGGTCCATGCTTAAATGAATAGTAGCCCATTGACAGGAGTTAACTGCCTTTTAAACCATTAACATCTGCTAAAGAGAAACATATTTTCTGCATTAAATTTGCCTTAAATTCCTGCTGCTAAAGGAGTGGTTGATTGGTAGAGATGGGCTCCTTTGTGAAGTTTAGGCATGGTTTGGGCATAGTTCAAAATGTGCAAATATGTGTGCTTGTAATTTTGTTGTTTCCTGTTGTTTTTCTTGTATATACATTATCTTGTATAACATTAAAATCCAGGGGGAGTTTTGATTGCTCTGGCTTTAGCAGTCGAGCAGTTTTTGCCATGACCTGCTGGGATGCTACTTTTTTGTTCAAATTTCAACCACCACACTTCCTTTTAAAAAACGTTTGTTACCAGTATGTGAAAAATGAGATGAGGAAGAGCCTGCCAAGTTTTAGTATCTTCTCCCATTTTCTGCTCAGGGGTGACTGATAGACTTATTTTCCCCCTTTTCTCCACTGTCCCTCAGTAAATTACTATAATCCAATTTTTGCCTTTATTGAATCATAGCCTTTTAAGGAACTGGGTAAGCCAGATGCTGTGAAGATGTACTCTGGGTTGCACTGTAAAGCTTATAAATATCTGGGGAAAGAATATTGCTGAACTTCAGTGAATAATGGCTTAAGAGAAAGTAAAATTACATAGAGAATGTTACGGTAAAATGGCACAAGGGAAGGCTTAGTTCTTGGTTTAAAAGGGTATTTTTGGAGTTCTGTCTCACCTGTTTTGATTTTAGTATAAACCAGGATTCCTCAGCCCTCGTGAAACATCTCTGAGTTGTCTGCTCTCCAAACTCCAATGGCTGTACCAAACGAGTCTCAGGAATTTCATTGCTGGTGCAGTGTGTCCTTCACCTCTGGGTTTTATTATCTGCCACCTGCCACTGTGTTCTGCTCTGCTTGCTGTTGAAAAGGAAAAAGGCAATAACCAAAAGGATCCGTGGCTCCGGTTGTTATTAATCACATATATTGAGTCCAAAGCAGTAGAGAAGATGCCCTGTTGTTTACCTGCAGGCAGCCCAACACTGCACGCCTTGCAGCAAGACAGCAGTCAGCTGAGAGAGTGAATGCAGGACCTGTTTGCTCTGTGAGTTTGGGTATAAATTTCTATGTGGAGGCTACAGGTTTTATTCTTGTTGGCCAGACCGACTCTGTCGGGGGGAGAGTTGTGCCGTGCCAACGGCGGCTACGTATGGACCCAACCCAACTCTAAACAGCCATGGGCACCATGACAGGTATCATTTCACACCATCTCCATGCCTACAGTGGTTTTCTGTTATTCTGGCATGTTAAATGGAGTGAGGAGAGGATTTTTTTCTCCGTTGGAAACTCTGGCCAAGGTAGCCAATGTAATTCCCCCCTCCGGCCGTTTCCCAGGCAACCAGCACAGGGCTACAGCACTAAACAGCAAAATACCTGCACCCTGTCCCTCCTGGAAATGCTGAGATATTATAAAACAAGACACAAATGTATGTGAGAAATGCTATGGCATAAATAGTTTATTAAGCAGATGGGCTCCTCTGACTCACCGGGCGGGGGGGAGCTGCAGTGCTGGTGCAGCCCATGTCCCTTTGCCACTCGTGCGGGGGACAGGATGGCTGTCGTGGGCATGTCTGTGTATCCCTGAGTTGTTTGCACTGGAGAAGGAGAGTGTTTGTGTGTGTACTTCGTATGTATTTAAAGTAAAGAAAAAATGGTCTCCAATAGTGTGGAAGTTGAACGTACAACAGATGGCAGCAGCTTTTTTCAGGTCCTGTTTCATGGCTCTTGCAAAATGGCTAATACAGACCCTGTCAGCAGCTTATGCTGAGGGCATGTTCACGTAGGAGTGTTGTTGCCATGCCCACAACTTGGAAGGGGATGTTTCTCCTTAGCCTTCATCCTCTGGCACTGCGTGAGTTTGGGATGGCAAATGTGGGCCCAGCAGTGGGCCTCTCTCGTTGGGTCCATCAGGATCTCATTCCCTTCCTCCTCTGGGTAAGAAAGAGCCACCTCTTCTTTTTGTGCTCACTTCTGGATTTTATTTCTGCTGGAGCAGTGGTGCTTGGAAATAGCTCTCTTGCTTTGAAGGTAACATTTATTCCGTGAACAAATTAAGCCTCATCTCACGGGCTCTTTATCCTTGTCACAGGGCAAGGTCCTGTCTTGCTGACCTGCTCAGGAGGGCTGATGAATCATTTTGGTTCGAGCAGCACCTAAGGGATGTTACTGTGTGTGCTGAAAGCCTCCACCTCAGCCACGGTGAATATAAGAGTCATTTATCTGTGGCCACTGACAGCCTGGAACCTGTGTGCCCCTGCTCCTGCGTGGCTTGCATGGGCCACCATGCAGCTAATGAAGTGCCAGGGAAGTGATGGTTTGGCAGTAAAAGCAAATGTCCTGCAGGTCAGATGGATGGCAGCACGGGGAGTTTGTGTGTGCCAGCCCCAGGAGTGTGATGGAGATGAAAAACAGTTCCTCCTCGTGCTGTGCCTCAGGAGGAAACAGGTTTGGGGTGATGGCCACCTGATAAAGTCCCAAGGACTTCAGTCTCAGGACCATTGGCTTTTCTCATTGCCAGCTTTTCTGTTTCCCTGGAGACAAGGCTTGCTGGGGTCCACCTGGGAGAAGATGTACTCTAGGAGAGGTCCCAGAGGAGGTGGATCGCGTGAGGGCTTGTACCAAGTAAGGCTTCTGTCTGGGGTTTTTCAGTGAGAGATCCAGCAAAACCTGCTGAGGATAATGCTTACCCAAAGCACTAATGAAGGCAATCAGTGAGACTTTGGGCTTTTTAACTACTGCTTTTTGTATGTCTGAGCTTTCTGCTTGGCAGCAGGGAGTGGATTGCCTTTAAACAGACCATCAGTCAACTTAAGTAGCCACTTGGCAGGACCTTCATTATTTTTTGTCAGTCAAATCATACTCTGTTATTAAAAAGAAGACCAGCATGTTTTTCAAAAATCTTTACTCAGATCTCCTTGTTTTGAGAGTTTCTTGTATGCTTTCTCCTTTAAACAGCAAATAATAATGCTCTCCAGGGTTTGTCCATTGGTGGTGGTCTGATACCTGTATTAGCATCTCTGATATTTATTAGCCACTCTCCTCCATTAATGAATATGTATTCTCTTCCCATTAGTTTCCCCCAAATTTCCTATTAGCCTGCTTAGGAGGGTCACTGAAGTTCTTGGCTACAGCTGTGTGCTCAGTCTGGGTGGGAGGGTGGAGGTTCCTGCCAGGAGGTGCTGTCATGCTGTGAAGAGGGCAAAGGAAGGGCTGTGGGCACCAGGACTGGTTCCTTCAGGATGTGTCCTGTCCAGAGCGGGAGAATTTGCCTTATTTTCAGAGAAGGATGCAGATTGGAGGGCAAGACTCAATTCTGCCTCTTTTCTCTTTCCAGATAAGAATATGGGGTAACATATGTCTGTTTGCAGTAGGCACTCATTGAACCTTCTGAGGCCATGGTCCTCTCCAGATCTGAGTGTCTGCACTGGGTCAGATCTGGAGTCTCCTGTTTCTTGTCCCCAGCAGGGAGGACAGCATCTCAGAGTGATGGTATTGTGAGGTGTGCCCATGCCTGGGGTTTCCCCAGACACAGGAGGACCCTTTGGGCAGTGAGAGGGGGCTGTGTTTGCATCCTCCCTGGCAAACCAGGTGCTGGGGAGGAGCAGTCATGCAGGGGCTCTCCTATAGACATTTGTCACTTCATTCAGCCTCACCAGTGGCACATCAGCCTTAGGGCAGGTGTAGGTGGCAGGTATGTGATTTGGGGGACAGATTCAGGAGGAAGAATGACTGGAGGAACTCGAGAACTGAAATTGAGGTGGTCTTCCAGTCAAGCAAGGCGGGGATCGTGGGCACTGACACTTTTGTTTGCTTAATGTAACTTTCTCATTTCCAGTTTCACTTTAAGGATTTGCTGGCGTTTTCCTCAAGCTTCACTAGCCTTTGGGTTCAGCTGCACAAATCTCTGGCTGGCTCCTGCCATCCTCCCCTGTGCTCCCAGCAGGCAGCAGGATGGGCTTTCCTTGGGAAGGCTGAAGTCAGTGACCTGACAAACCCTGTGCCTACCTGGAAGTGTGAGGACTTTGCTTGCTTATGTCCTCAGAAGGTTGGTTTGGCTTAGCAGCAAGGCTGGTGTGTTGAGTTTCTTGAAGCTGAAGGGTTGCTTTTGTGTTTCAAGAACACTTTTAATAAATGCAAAGGACCCTGGTCCCAGCTGAAGAACACTAACATCAGTCTCCAGATAAATTATTTCTACTCCCTAGGTCTTCACAGTGGCCACTTGGCAGGCAATTAACCTCACAATGGAACACATGAGATAAGTAGTGGGTGAGAATTGAAAATTGTAAAGAGTTTTAAATTGCTTTTCAAATCAATGTTGGCTGCATCTTCCCTGTTACCCTCTCCTGCAATGGCTCCTCAGACAGTGGCCAGTGCAGGGGATGCCTGGCATTCCCCCACCCCCCAAAAGGACTCTGAGGTATGTATCTCCTCCTTGGAAGCCCCACACGTTCAGGCAAAGATGATCCTGCACTGTGCCAGCTGTCACTGCCTGCTGCAGGCAACACCAGGGAGTTTGGATCCCTTCCAATCTACGTGCAACATGGTTGGTTTGAAACAGTGAGTAATTTTTCACATACTTACCTACTGTTAGTACATGCTGCAGAATGTTTCTGGAGCAGTTAGCTCCACTATCGTTTGCGGGGATGAGTCAGTCCTGTGAAACGCTGCTAGGAAGGAGCATGGGCTTGCTGTGCCTGGAGCAGGAATCCCGGGATAGGAGGCAGGTGGTAGCATCACAGTGTGGTCTCTTCGTTTTCACCCAATTATTCCAAGTTTTGAGTTTTCTCTTTGCTCTACAGCGTCCTTGTAAAGGGATGGGATTAGCAGAAAGGGATTTGTGTGCACCGTGTGCCCATGGCATCTTCAGTTGCTGCTGCCTTGATTCTGTCTGGTGGTGGGGAGTTGTGTTATTTTGTTTTGTTGGTTTTAAATTGAGAAGTGACAAGGTCAGGGGATCTGCGACTGGAAAACATCTAATCTTGTTCTTGCTTCCAGTCCAAAAGTTGGAGGGGCAGCTTAACCTTGGGGATTTGGGTTTGAATCTGAATATTCTTGTTCTGAGCCTTGCAAAAATGAAAGGTTTGAGATGAGAGAGTCTGGTTCAAGCCCAATTTAAGTTCAAAGCAGTGAGTGGGAGCCATGCACGCTGTGAAATCCTGTGAATATAGGATGCATACATTTAATGAGAAGTGCTTTGACAACTTATTCCATATGTCCTAAAGGAAATTAATCTATTTCTCTGTAACCTTTTTTGCCTAAGTTGTAAGTTTATTGAGTGCAGCACCTGTAGGATATGTAACACCAAGTGGAAGTGTTCTAATACCAGATTAGACACTTACTTAGATATTAAAGATCCAAATGATTTATCAGTGTGGTTACTTGAGCCCTTGTCAGAATGGCAAGAAACATCCTAGCGTGGTCTTGGGTGAAGCTTGGGATGTGGAAGAGAATGAAGATGGTCAATAAATTGCATTTCTGTTGCTCTTGCTGCTTTTTCCCTAGCTGTCTGCCACTGCTGGCCCATGGCCCTGCTGGCTCTGAGCACACTCTGTGTCCATTCCAAGCCAGTGTTAGGACACAGCATACATGTGTCATGCTGGAATCCTCTGGGTTTGCTTCCAGCAGAGATCCCTGCAGGATGGAGTTTTAGCCTTCAGTTCTTGTTCATCTCAATGTCCTGTTTTTCCAAAGATGTGTTGAACAGATGGTGGGTAAGTCACGGCAGCAGCAATGGGAGAGCTGTGCATGGTAAGGGAAGTCCAGCTACCTTGGAAGTTCAAAAGTGGTTGGCACTGAATCATAGAATCATTATGGTTGGAAGGGACCTCCAGGGGCATCAAGTCCAACCTTTATCCCATCATATTCCTGACCATTGGACCATCAGACCATGGCCTCAAGTGCCTCATCAACCCGTTTTTTGAACACCCCCAGGGACGGTGACTCCACCACCTCCCTGGGCAGCCCCTTCCAGTGAAATAGTGAAGCTATGTGTGAAGCTGAGGATCTGCTGCTGGGCTGAAGTTCATGTGAATGCTTGCTGAAGTTGGCAGTGGTAGCACCAATGGCACTGGGATGGGCTGGGGGGTGTCTGCAGTGAAATACCTGGAACAAAAGGGTCCAGAAAGGGTTTGTTCAGCGTCGTCATGGTTGAGGGGTTTCGCTGGGCACTGGATCCATATTAAATTAGAGTTAGGAACTATGAGAGGCATAGAAGAAACAGGATGACCTGAAGATAAAAATGGAAGAACACTGAAGCTGCCCAATGCAGTGAGAGCTTTCAGTTAAATTGTGGTAGAAAGGGCTCTTAACAACATGGGTGAAACAACCTCAGAGTGCAAAGGACAGGCATCGCTCCTGTGCCGTTCTGCCTGTATCCCTGGAAACAGGGGCTTACGCTTTGTGAATGAGCAGGATAATCAGGAGAGGACTTGATTATTTATTAACAATATTTTAATTTGATGCAGAAGCACGGTGGCTCCGTACATAGAGGCCGATGACGACTGGGGGAGGTGTTGCTTACTGGAAGAGGACTTTCAGAACAGAAGTAAAACTCTCAGTTGAACAGGCAGCAACACCAGCCAGGAGCCCGAGTCATAAATAAGTGGCTGGTTTTTTGTGTGGGGTTTTGCTTTTCCAAACACTGCACTGGCGAACACAGTTTGGGAAGAGAGCATCAGTGTTGTGCAGACTGGTTGGTGTGGCTACTGGGAAGAGGATGTGTTGTTCTGTTGTGATTTGCAGAGCCGTGTGGTAGTGGGACATGGTGTAAGAGCTGGTTTTACTGTACCAGTGTCAGGAACATTCCTTTTTGAAGTGAGGAGTTCATTTTCTGTCTCCATTTTCCCAGGCTCTGATGTAGAAAACATAACTGAACTTTTTTCTTCTGGGTTTGTAGTCCTTCTTTAGTCCGTGCCCTTGGCCTCTGTGTGAAGCCCATCTGCATTTTGAGGAAGGCTGGTCTGTCTGATGTGGCCTGCTTGGAATCAAAGGGTCATTTGAACATGCTGAACATTACTTAGAACACTTTGTTTGATGTTGTCAGGTTAAAATGTTTGTCTCATCGGCCTTAGCAATATAGGGGGAAAAAAAAGCTAAAAGATGTTGTTCCTCTCAGCTTTGGCTGAGGCTGTTGGTTCAAGACTTGTAGTGATAAGGACATCTGGGTCATAAGTACTTCTGTAATGGGAACATCTGACAGAGCCAGTGTTTGCTCGACAGTAATAGAAGAAGCTGGTGAGGAATTACTCCAGCCAGAGAGAGTTGAGTAATTTTCAGGTAATTTGAAGCCTTCTTTAATACTCTTTTCCCTTTACATTATTACGTGTTCTGAAGTTAGAGTGTCTGTTCCTGTCCTGAGCACTGCACATCACTGACACAGCTTTTCTGTGAAGTGTCAGGCTGCCACTGTCCCCTCTGCAACACAGGAGAGACACTGGTGGGTGAATTTATCAGTACCAGAAAAAATGTTGCTTTGGCTTTTTGTGTCTCCCTGTTTGCTTTCCAAGGCACGCGTCGCCACGGGCACCACGCTCCTAGCACTGCTTGAAGGACAACATAGCAGGTTGGTGCCTAAAGTCTTAGAAGATGATTATTTTAAATCCAAAAGACCCATCAAAGCATCATCTTGTGACTGGAACAGTGTGTTATGGTGTTGTAAAGCACCAGGCAGGTGTATGAGCTCGTTATTGTGGGATTCCCTGTTAGCCCTGTTTGAAGTGCCTTGCGGTGGCAGCGTCTGTGCAGCCTTGATGGTCTGCAGAAGAGAACAAGTGATGTATCCTATGAAGAAAGACAGAGCAGCGTGAGATCTGAGGATGTGTCAGCAAAAACCCACCGAGCTGCTGCCTTCACACAACGTCTCGGTGCAGAGGAGTTCCTGCCACCTCCAGCAGGGAGCCACTGCGCTTTGCATAGCACATTTCAGATGTCTTTTTTGGAGTCACTGCTCATTATCACATAGACGTATTCTTTGGTTTAGATCACTTTGATTTTACATCGAAAATTACTTCCTCGTGTCTTCTGGAGTGTTTCAGGGAGATATCAGTCATCACCACCACCAGCAGCAAGAACGTTTGTGCAAGAAAGTAAATCAAAGAATTGCTGATGATATGCTGGGTTAAAGCAGCTTTTGTTACAGAAAAGCTTGTCCTGTTTGATCAACACATTAATATATCCATCAAGTGAAATCCATTTGAAAGTTTAGCATTTCCATTTCCCAGCGCTCTTCAAAGAACAAGGGAGGGAGGTGGGGTTGGCTGAATGAAACCCTTGCTAGAGAGCAGGTGGCTCCAGGTTGGCTTTATTGCTCATTTTTATAAAAAATAGAATATGGCTGCTTAAAAATAGAGTTGTAACAATGCAGCCACAGTGTGGAAAGAGCAGCTGGAGAAAGGCAGTGAAAAGGTTATTCTTAGAAATGAAACCCTTTGTTACTCTTTTCAGCATCTGGGTTAGCTTCTGCCTCTGAATTTAAGCTGGGCTCTCCCTCTTTTGTGTTCCTGAGTCAAGAGGGAGGAGAGTGGCACTGGCCAAAAATGCATCCTCCCAATTCTGGGCTTCTGCAGTCTGCAGTCACTGCTCCTCCTCACTCTGTGCATGGAGCCCTTGTGCTGTGTGACTGATTTCTCTGAGCCCTCGTGCTGTGTGACTGATTCCTCTGACATCAAGTCCAGGCGAGGAAAGGGTGCCCACTCTTTTTAATTCTTCTTTAAGGGCTTTTGGTCTTTGTGGTGCTCTAAAAGTGCCTTGGTAGGACCTTGTGCATCTCATGGGGGGAGGTATCACACAGGCTCCTTCCTGCTGGCTTCATAACCAGCCTCATTGTCTGGGATTTGCCCCAGTACCCAGCAGGTTCCTGTGGTGGAGAGTGAGACCTGGCTGTTGAATTGACCCATGCCACTTCCATTGCCCAGACAGAGCTGTGATTTTCCACATTCCCTCCACGGGGCTCCAGGTGCCCTTCCCTTGCACAAATGCCTCGTGAGGTACCACCAAACAGGAGTTTGTGAGCACAAAACCTCGCTGGTTTTGGCAGGCCCACATGTGGCAGACCTGGAGCTGGGCTGTCTGCAGGTGCTGCTTCCAACTCCCTTCCATGTGCAGACACCTTGGTGTTTTCTGACCGAGCTGCAGACCTTCTGTTCTGAGCTCAGGCTTGCTCTTCTTGCTCACCTTTCAGTGGGCGATTCCTCGAGGAGCCGTGGACTGTGGAGCTACAAAATCATGTTCATTTCTGTATTGCTTTGCTGTCAGAGTGAACTTTTATCTTTCCTTTTATTTATGGCACCTGCCTCATACGCTGAGTTTCTCTCTTTACAAGTCTCCTCAGTCTCTGGAAGTGCAATCATCCGCCCCAGAGGGTGTATTCTCTCTCTTTAAAACGTATTTATTAGTTTTATTTGTCTTTGCCTGGATCAGATACAGTGCATCAGTCTGTTTTCAACACAGGTGACCACCTCTGCTTCCCATCTGCTGCACAGGGTCCATCACCAGAGCCATTGAATCTGGATGCTCGTGCTGAGACTGATGGGAAACTGTGGATGAGACAGCATGGAAATAACTGGCTCTGGAGAGAACCTGGGTGGCAAAGGCAGTGGTGGTTAGTAGGAAAACCTGTTTCAACAATAAAAGCTTTTACCACCTGTGGTCCTGTCATCTTCCCTTCCAGCTGGAGCAGAGGCTTTACTGCACCGACTTCCCAGCCCTGCAAAACAGCACCTGAGGAGCAGGGAACAGCAGCTTTGGATGGATGTCGCAGCCTTCCCACGGGGTACATTTGTGCTTTCTCATACTGTGCTCTTAGCACCTGGCAGGCTCTCGAGGGTCTGCAGCAGGAGGAGCAGGGCTCCACCAGAGCCATCAAAGGAATAAGAAGTCCCAATTTTAAATACCCCCTCTCAAAAGGAAAAATACTGCTTCTGTTTAAGAAGGGGAAAAAGACTTCTCAGGCTCTCAGGTTTGCATCTGCGAGTGCTGTGTGCTGGTGGTGGAATATGCTGGGATCAACCCAGTTAGCAATTCTTATCAACTAGCCTGGGCTCGCTCATAAATCTGTTGGAGGCACTGCAGAGTGACAAATACCTTTCTAGAAAGAAAAGCTGGGTAGGTTTCCTTGACAGGTACTGCCTTTTCTCTTTGTAGGGCTGTTTGTCAGCAGCCAGCAGAAGAAATGCCAAGACTTGATTTGTGGGTGCATCCCTCCCTGAATTCCCACTGGCTTCATTACTGCAGAGAAGTGAGAGAATGGGGAGGCCTGGGAAGATCTTTGCATGGTGCAGTGATCATCTCACTTAGCGAGCCTGAGGCATCTCCAGTGCTCACAAATTTCTTCAGGAAGATGAAAGATGTTTTCTGTAATCAGTGTTCATGCCCTGAGTCCTGGTTTGGGGCCTTAGAAACAGTGATGTGCAGATTTTCTGCTCGTCTCCTAGCAGTGTGGATTGATGTTAGAATCCAGCAAACACCAGCCGTGCCCAATCCCATTGAGTCGTTCGAAGTCAAAACCAGAACGATAAACTGGATGGGTCCAGTTGGAGAAATGTGCTTTGCTGGGTTCCTGTGTATTCTCTGAAATTCTCGTGTTCCTGTCACTGGAATCTGGGATTTCTCTGTAGCTTATGGCTGCCACACCAGTCCCACCTGCCCTTCAGTGGGTAACCTTGCTTTATGTTGTTGCTGTATTTTTTATAACGAGTAGTGAGAACTTCCCTGTGAAACCAAAGCAAGTCACAAGGCTGGTCCTGATGGTGCAACAGAGTCACAGAATCACAGAATCCTAGGGGTTGGAAGGGACCTCGAAAGCTCATCCAGTGCAACCCCCCTGCCAGAGCAGGGTCACCTAGAGTCCATCACACAGGAACGCATCCAGGCGGGGTTTGAATGTCTCCAGCCAAGGAGACTCCACAGCCTCTCTGGGCAGCCTGGTCCAGTGCTCTGGCACTCGCACAGTGAAAAAGTTTCTCCTGATATTCACATGGAACCTCCTATGCTCCAGTTTGCATCCATTGCCCCTTGTCCTATCATTGGTCGTCACTGTAAAAAGCTTGGCTCCATCGTCCTGACCTTCACCCTTTACATATTTGTAACCATGGATGAGGTCACCCCTCGGTCTCCTTTTCTCCAAGCTAAAGAGCCCCAGCTCCCTCAGCCTTTCCTCACAAGGGAGATGTTCCACTCCCTTCATCATCTTAGTGGCTCTGCGCTGGACTCTCTCAAGCAGTTCCCTGTCCTTCTTGAATTGTGGGGCCCAGAACTGGACACAATACTCCAGATGTGGCCTCACCAAGGCAGAATAGAGGGGGAGCAGAAGAATTGAGAGACCTCAAGTCAGTTGTCCCTTGCACTGTGTTTCGTCATGAACATGCTTCGTGGTGCCCACAGTCAGTGTGGCTTCCCCAGAAGACTGGAAGGTCTTTGCCATGGTGTTAGTTGAGGACAGTGAGGTGCTCGGGAGGATTTTTTGAGCTTTCTCTAATGGGGATAAAGACAAAAAGAGGGGGAGGAAGAAGTAAGGCTCAAATTCAAAGCAGGTGCAGCACGGATATCCTGCTGTTCTGTTCCTCACAAATGCCCATCACCATTTGATTTTGGACAAACCAAGGTAGGGACGATTTTCCTAGGCAAGGAATGTTAAACAATTCAGCAGGAGAGCATACACATGACATGTCCTGCTTTACCAGTGGGCAGTTTGTATGTGAGCTTTTTAAACCTCCCACATTCTTCTGTCTGAGCCACTTGGGGAGGTTTGACCAAGGCTTGGGTCAGCTCCTGTGATCAGTTCTGTCTCCTCTTGCTAGGAGACCTGTGTGAGGATTTTCAGAGTATTTATTACACAATTTGGTCGCAGCACCAAGCCTGCCTGAGCTCAAGCAGCATTTGGACAACGCTCTCAGGCACATGGTGTGATCCTTGGGGTGCCTTACACGGGGACAGGAGTTGGACTTGATGATCCTGATGGGTGCCTTCCAGCTCAGCCCATTCTGTGAGTGTTTAAAATTGCAGTTATATCTGTGGATTCCAGAGGATGGTCAGTCTTGTCATGCAGGGCAGGTAACTGGGGAGCTGGGCTGTGTGAAATGGTATTAATACATAGTCAACAGAATTAAGCACAGATGTGAATACTCGGGTTTGGTTGTTGAAACTTCTTTGTTGTAATCATATTTTGGAAGAAACTTAGGCAAACCAGCCATGCCTAGTTAGGAAACCAGCTGAGGTGCTCTGCACTGGTGTCTGTTGGCACCCTTGTGCACACTGAGATGGCACCCAAAGCCTTTTGCCACTGGAGGTGTGTGCAGAAATTCTGACATTACAGAAGATTAGCCTGGAGAAAAGGAGACTGAGAGGAGACCTTATTGCCCTCTACAACTGCCTAAAGGGAGGTTGTAGTGAGGCTGGTGTTGGTCTCTTCTCCTGAATTGCTGATGACAGGATGAGAGGAAATGGCCTCAAGTTCCATCAGGGGAAGTTTAGGTTGAATGTTAGGAAGAAGTTCTTTACTGGGAGGGTGGTTGGGCACTGGAATGGGCTGCCCNCACTTGAGGCAGCAGAGTAACTAACCAGCTATCAGTGCCAGTTCTCCTTTAACATATATTTTTACTGTAGCTAATACAACATATGCTCTGAACACAAAATATTTACCTAACTGGCAGTTTCTCCAAACCAAAATTCTCCAAATGAGAAAACAACACAAATGAAAAATCTCTTCTAGTGTTGACTGAAATGCACTTGACTGGCAAGCAGAAGTAGTATTTGCTGGGGAAGAACATCCCAATCTATAAAGTTTATTGCTTTCTTCAGCATAAGGGCTCATTTTGTGAAACGTGCATTTTGTTTTAGTAACAACAGAAGCTTCTTGGGGGGGAAATCACTTTCAGAAATACTTTAAGTTGATCTCAGCAAGTGGTGGGAAGCCTCTTACCTTGTCATGCCTGACGCTGGTGTATACCTGGAGTAATTCCAGGTGTATGTACCTGCTGCAGCAGTAGCCTGGGCTCTTAACCAGCTCACCCCCTGAATCCTCATTCCCCTCTGTGACTTGATTTACTACTCTGAGAAGCACCATGGGACTGGCACCCAAAGGATCTGGCGATGAACGTGGAGTATTGCAGCAGTGGTGAAACCGCTAATTAGAGCAGGCTGTGAATTGGAGAGCCTGTCCCTGGGTCCCCATGGGCTCACTGCAGTGTGGTGACTCCCTCTGTTCCATAAGTACTCTGCTTCACACAGGAATTTTGGCAATGGAATAATGTATTTAAACCCTCAGATTTTGGGTATTTTGAGTTGTTGTTTCATATATAATGGTGCAAAACCACCCGCCCTCCTCGTTAAGGGCCGCACGAACCGAACTTCTTCATTTGGCTCCGTGGAGGGTGCTGCAGTGCCTCTCGAACTGTGGTTTTTAAGAATCTGCACTAACAAATTGGAAGAGATGAACTAACAGTTGTGGTGCTTAATGTGATGTTTAGATGTTGATTTGCCCTCCCCTGTCCTGCCCTCCTCCCCTTTCTTTCTTTTTTTTTAATCTGACAGCAAGAACAATGACAGGGAATGAGTGCTTGGTCAGAATGAGCTACCTGCTCCTCTCTGTGGATCAGAGCTGTGAAACATTGGTGTGGATCCTCATCAGATGGCATGGGCAGAGCTCACGGGGTAGCACGGAGGTACTGCAAAGATTCAGACTCGTGCAGTCACAGGGGTCTCCAGGCTGTTGTGCACACACGGTTTCCATCCTTGTGTCTCAGCAGGAGGAGTTACACACCCATGGAACAGGCTTGCTCCTTCTACAGCAGAGGGAAAGCTGTGCAGCTCTAACACTTGGTAGATCTGCAGCTTTTCGTGCTGATTCCTCTTGGAGAATGAAGAGCTGGCACCTGCTGCTGGCAGCTACGTGTGAGCCGTGGTGGAAGGCAGAGGGAGAAAAGAGCTCAAGTGTAGCTGTAGTGCTGTGTCAGTGGTTGGGGTCATCCCTGGGCAGGGCTCAAATGTGGGAGGAGGATCTGGATCTTCCCAGTGCCTCAATGCTCCAGCGAATGGAGCTGCCATAGCAATGAGTCGTGGTTCCCAGTTCTGCTGGTGGCACAGCCTCCTTCGAGGTGCCATCTGCTTGCAGAATTCTCATGCAGGAAAGCAGGAAGGTCCAAATGATGAGGCTTCACCACACTCAGCTATCACCTGGCAGGGTTATGGGCTGCCTGGGCTCTGGATCGTGGCTCCTGGGGCTCCTTGTGTGGCTGGCAGTGCCCGGCCAGGCGTTGGGTGCAGCCCCTGTGTTACAAATGTGTGCAGGCAGGAGAAGGATTGCAAGGAGATCCATCTGCAAGCTGAGCTTCATTTTTCAGCTGTTCCCTGAATAAGGAAATGCAAAGCCTGTAGGGATCTTTTTCTTGAGAGCAGCTTTTAACCAGAAAAAGCACAAACTGCACATGAACAGCGATCACACTTGGGTTTTCACACCACCAGTAACAGCAGCGTTTTCCTCCAGTTCCCTGCAGCTCTGCTGTGGAGTGTTAGGTCAGGCATCACTTCCTTCGTTAGTGTCAGCAAATTAGTGTGTGTGCCCTAACGACTCTGTTAGATCAGCACTAACAAGGGGTTATCAGAGCTGGCTCTGCTAACGTGCTGCATTAACCTGCAGCCTTGGAAGTGATTTGTAGTGCTCCGTGGGAGCAGGTTCCTGTGTGGCCACGTGCCCTTCTCTGGTGTCCTCAGTTCTCCTCCACTTCAGATTGGAATGGATCTCGGGTTAACCAAGGAAACAGAGAGCTTGTCTTTGCATGGGGGTTCAAGAGTTTGGCATTGTTAAGCTTAAAAAATAAATGTGGGTCTGATTAGACCCCTGGTGTTAAGAGCAAGATGCAATAAAAGCTAATTAAGCAAAAACGTGGTGCTTCTGCTTTCTAGTGGTGGAGCAGCAGTGTCTGCTTAAACCGTGGTTGGTTGGTTGTACTTGTACCTTTTGAGTTTGTGTGAATGTAGGACTGAGTTTTACTTCCTCAATTACCTGTGAAAATTAAATATTAAGTCCTTGTGCTTAATTAAATTAGCAGGGCAAACTGTTCCAAGAGCACTATTGAGGTTGTAAAGTCAAGCAGACAAATCTTGGTGGTGCTTAGTTGTGGGTATCCTCACCTTCAGTGTAATTGCCCTCTACCATGTTGCTGTCTCTGGCCAACACCGAGTTCCAGTGTTGCTGTGTCTGGGTTTGACCCAAAATGTCCAGGTTTCAGGTTAGGTTATGCATTAGGATGCAAGTTTTATGGCTTCCCAAGCAGGACGATTCCCTACCATGCCACCCCCTAGGGTGGGAGAGATGTGGCCTGAGGTAGATCTGGCAAGTCTATCCAGCCTCCCAAATCTCCCAGTTGATCTGTGCTTGCCCAGTCCCAGTCCACTGAGGCTTGTGGCTTACCTTGGCAGCTCTCCACCCTTTCCCATGGCAGGAGGTAGAAGTGTCCTCAGCAGGGCTGAGTAGTGCTTAACTCCTACCTGTCCCTGGGCAGATCCACCACCCTCCCTTTCCTTGTGGATCTGACCCTCCTGAATGTGGGACTTGGTTTCCAGTGGTTCCCCACCTTCTGTGAACTGAATTGTTCTGGTTCTTCCTAGTTTTGCTTTCTAGGACTGTGCCCAGAAGCTGTGATGTCCCCATAGCTGAGATAATCCACGCTGACAGGTTGTATGTCCAGTCTCTGGGTTATTTCTCTTATATGAACCACAGAAACCCCTAGTTACTGAGAAGGGAACCAAAAAACCTGCTCTGAGTGTCAGGAGAAAAAGCAGGTATGTTTTCCAAGACAACTATTGCAATAAGAAATGGGGTAAGTAAAAAGAATCGGTTGTAGGTTAAAATTGTGCAGTGAGTTGTTCCAGCAAACTCAGGTGCACTTTTAGGGAGGATAAAGAGGGACAAACTGTTTGTAAAGAGTGTGCAAACACGGCTCCTACATTAATTTGCTGCCCTGTCAGCAGCTTTGTGGCAATCCTCAGGAATCATTCTTAATAAAGTGCTCATAATTGGCTCCTGAACGCAAGGAAATCATCAGCCCTTGCTTGCTGAATATTTAAAGTCATAATAAGGAGTGCAATGCTGCTGCAGATCTTGGTTCTGTAACCCACAGGTGTCCCTGGAGTTACGTGTTCAACACCAGTGAAAGGTGGGAAACTTAGAGTGGGGTGTGATGGAACTGAGCTCCTTTGGATGCATTGATATGAAGAAATGTTGGCTGAGCAGCTCTGTGATGGGAGAGTTGAGCTTTCAAGAGCAGTGGAACGAACTGTGCTGCAAACTGTGCCACTGGTGTGACAATACCTGCAGTTCCCCCCATCACTGGGGGACATGGTCGTGATGCTGGGCGCCAGTTGGTAGCTCTTGGTTTGTAACCCTGTTTTAATTCTTTCCCAAACTGCAGTGCAGGACTCTTTCTGTGAGTGTGTGTGTGGAAGATAAGAGCTGATGAAGTAAGAGCAGCAAATCTTCCGTGTCTTCCTTTCACTACCAAATTGCTCTGAAAAAGAGCAGAAGGGAGGACTTGGGGCAAAATCTTCCCGGTGCTTGGTACTCAACAGGCTTAACATTTTTAACTCAAGCTTGCTTTTATTATTAAACCTTTTGAACAACTCCTTGCTTTGCCCCTTGCTCTCTTAGCTTTCGTCTATTCCTCCCTTAAATGGATATAAATGTGTGTGGCTAGTGGTGGATGTCATTGCACAGGGTAAATAGCGATGGGTGGTGGGAGCAACGAAGCCTGTGCCTCTGAAATCCCTTCTGCTGTGCAGCATGGGGGGGCCTGAGAGGTATGAAACAGATGCATAAATTAAGCATGCACCCCATGCCTTGATTTTATACCATTCCTACTTTCCAAATTGCTGATAAGCAGTTACTCAAGTAAGGAAAATGCATATAAGAATAATAATAAGATTTAATTTGGGTAAGCATATAATAAATGCTTAAAGGTTTTGCCTTTCACTAACATGCTTAAAGGTCATGCAGGATTTTGAAGTAAAAAGAGGTGGTTTTAGTGTGAAGTAACTGTAGTGGTTGCAAGTTATTTATCTGCAGACTGGTGCTGTTTATTGTTGGATTGTGCTGAAGGGTGCAGGTCAGATGCCACGTTCCTGCGAGCCGCTGTATGTGGCTGTGTCCCTGCTTGTCTCCAGTTTCAGCTCTGCAATGCTTCAGGCACATCAGACACTTCAAACGAGAGCAGAGAAATTCCAGAGCCTCAGATCTCCTGCAGTGGGAAGGGATCCTTCAGCCTTCACACTTTTGCCTCCCAAATTGTGCCTGTAGGGACAGGGAAAAGGAGGGTGGAGATGGAAAGGAGTATTTCCTTGTGACCTGAAGGTAACCAGATAAGGAAGATACAAAGGAAGATCTCTGCATCTTTCCCCCCTTCTAAACTGCAGGGATCCATTTATCATCTTATTTGTGTTAATTAGACATCCGAGCAGTTGTTTGCATCTTGCTTTCAGTTAACCAGTGCATCCAGCACAGCTTGCCAGGAGCCGGGGTTCACTGGACACCAGCCTGGGACCCGAGCAGGAGTGTGCTGGAGTGTGCTGTCATCTGTCTTGCCCAAAGGAGCCAGGAGTTAATGAATTAATTGATGGCAACACTAACTCCCTGCTGTCTGTGCTCCAAGGTTTGCTTCTCCAGCTCCAGGGCTGCACGGGTGACAGCCCTGAGTGATCCTGCCCTGGCTCAGACGGGCTGGAGTAGGAGCAGAGCAATGTGTTTGCCATGGATAGCAGCTCCTGGGGGCGGTTTGCTCTCCCATGGAGTGCCCTATGGGCCCCACAGGATTTCATGGATCCCTTTCTTCAAAATAGATCTCTCTGTGGGAGGAGGGGAGCCAGGGAAGCAGAATCCCCTGTGTCTGTGTGCAGAGCCCCCCTGCCCTGCACACACCCAGGAAGCAGCTGGCAGGAGCAGCGTGTGGCTGTGTGGCTTCTCTGGTCCTTCCTCCCATGGGAAGCGTGGGGCCAAGCTTGCCTGCCACTCTGGGGCCTCAGGCTCCTTCCTTTCCCTCTGGGAAGGGGTTATTCACTGCTCTGGGGGCTTGTGGAAGCTGTCACTATTGCCAGGTGTGACTTCTCAGTGTGTTTATTTGGTGCACATCATCGTTTCATAGGGTGCTCTGCGTGGTCCTGGAGCTTGGCTGGGCAGGGAGATGGCACAAGGATGTAACAAGTGGTATTTGATATTAAAAATCAACTGAGTTGCTTGGATATTGGGCGGTGAAATTCGGAGGTGTCACTTTGACTGTTGTTGTTTATCAGTTTTCCAGTCTGAGGTTCTCCCCCTCAGCTTCTTTACAGCCTGCTCCAGGAGTCGCTTTGATGGCAAAGCAAGGCTGGACCACCTTCTCCTCCTCCCTGCTTTCCCTTTCCACCTAAACTGGCCCACAAACCCAGCTCACAGAACTCTGCAAAGATGTCTCTGCCACTGAAAAAGGCAGTGGGCACTGAGAAAGTGCTTTTAAAGTTTATATTTTTAGGTGGAGGTTGTTAGGTGGCATCTGACATGCCAGGATACCCAGACTGGCATTTCTGTGGGTATGACCGGGCTCCAAGCACACGGCCGGCTCATGGGGAGCTTCTCCTCACCCAACACCCCCAAGTCCTTCTCCTCAGGGCTGCTTTCAATCCCTTTGTCCCCCAGCCTCTATTGATACTGGGGATTGCCCCGACCCATGTGCAGGACCTTGCACTTGGCCTTGTTGAACTCCATGTGGTTTGCATGGGCCCACCTCTCCAGCCTGTCCAGGTCCCTCTGGATGCCATCCCTTCCCTCCAGCACGTCGACCACACCACATAGCTTGGTGCTGTTGGCAGACTTGCCAAGGGTGCATCTGATCCTGATCTGATCAGGTCTTCTGGATGCCAGGTGTCACCCAGAGTTTGCAGCAAATGTCTTTGGTACTGCACCACATCTTCTCAAGGTCCTCTTCTCTCCTTGCTTCTGCCTGTCCCCCCTGGACTTGGGTAGCCTCCAGCAGTATGGCCATGTGGGTGCTGTTAGTGCTGTGTTGAGCCATGTGCCCATGGAGGATGCAGAGCAGGAAGGATCACTTGGCTTTAGGAGGCAGCAGCACCTGCATTAGAGGTGAATCCTTCGCAGATTCTCCCTGTGGAAGGTGAGCAGGGTTTGTAGTTACTATTTGGTGTAACCTGTTTCACCCAGCAGAGGTTCTCAGCTGTAGTTGCTTTATTTCATACAATCAAATTTGAGCTCAGCAACAGCTGAAGCTCTGAGATGGCTCAGCAGTTTATCACCAGTGGTGTGGTTTGTTGTTTCCAAGGGTAAATCCTGTCAGTGGAGGCATGAGATGAGGTGGAAAGGGCTCGCCCATCCAGAGCTCAATACATTGGTGTTTAGGTAGCACAGCTTCACTCCAGGGGGTGAGTCTGGAGTGTCCTCACTGTGCTTCTCTATGAGATAGTTTGCATTGCTTTGATGGCAGATACGAGGCCCTAGAGCAACCCATAATCATAGCCGGGGTCTGTGGCTCTGCAGTGCTGTGCAAGGTACAGTTTTCTATGCAGTAGTGTTCAATCCAACCTTAGATACTTGTTATTAAAACCCTGGAGGAGTGTCAGGGCAATTATAGGTTGTAGGAGGGAGGCAGCCACTTGGAGAAGAAGAAGAAGAAAGCTTTATTCAAACGGCTCAATGGGAGATAAATGAATATATCCTCTTGGGAAATAGATGGGAGTTAGTTCTTGAAAATACAATGGTGTTCCTGTGAATAGGAGTAAATAACCTCCTTCAGAGGAAAAAGAAAATCTATGTAAAAGTTCAGCATTGGGACCCTCTTTGGCTTTTTCTCCTCCTTCTCTCATCTCCCTCTGCACTCACAGAGAACTAAAGCAAAGCAGATGAGATTTGTGGGCGGTTCTGTGTTTCTTCTGCTTCTTTCAGAAGCTCTTGTCCGTAACCTTTCAAGCTCTTTTGTGTACGTTCTACCTTCACTCCTGCTCCCTTCTGTCTGCTGTGAACTTCCTCTTCATTTATGCAGTTGTGTGTATTCACTCAGAGCTCTTATCTCTGGTCTGTCTGCTAAATATTAATTAGGGCTCAATTCTTCCAACTCTTGGGTTGGAAGGACATTGAGGTGCTGGAGCGAGTCCAGAGAAGGGCAACGAGGCTGGTGAGAGGTCTGGCAAACAAACCTTATGGAGACCAGCTGAGGGAACTGGGGTTATTGAGCCTGGAGAAGAGGCGACTGAGAGGAGACCTTATTGCCCTCTACAGCTACCTAAAGGGAGGTTGTAGTGAGGCTGCTGTTGGTCTCTTCTCCCCAATTGCTGATGACAGGATGAGAGGAAATGGCCTCAAGTTCCATCAGGGGAAGTTTAGGTTGGAGATTGTTGGAGATCCAGGCAAGGTGATGTGTCAGGGATCCAGGTGAAGCTAGGTGATGAATTCCCAAGCTGGCAGCAAGCTGCCCCGGAGCACTGGGTGCGCAGAGAGCACAGAGCTGCCCTCCCTTCCCAGCACTCGATGTTCTTGCTGGTATCGTAGGTTGAGTAGTTTCTCAACATCCAACTCACAGAGCACATCCTGCTCCTTCCCCCAGTGCTCAGGCACTGAAGGTCCCCCAGTGCCTCGAGCCCTGCCTTTTATGGTCCACCCCCTTGTTAGGCCATTAGCTTTATTATTATCAAACAATTAGCACCTGAATGTGATGACCAGGAGGGCTGCTCTGTCAATCATCAATCAGGTAGCCCTCTGGTCAACCTCTACATTCTCTACAGAGATTAGGAAGAAGTTCTTTACTGGGAGGGTGGTTGGGCACTGGAATGGGCTGCCCAGGGAGGTGGTGGAGTCCCCGTCCCTGGGGGTGTTCAAAAAATGGGTTGATGAGGCACTTGAGGCCATGGTCTGATGGTCCAATGGTTAGGAATATGATGGGATAAAGGTTGGATTTGATGACCCTGGAGGTCCCTTCCAACCATAATGATTCTATGATTCTTCTGATTCTGACACCCAAAGTGCTCTCTGAGCTCTGTTCATCACATCCTTCTTCTTGCCCAGGAGGAGGTCCACGGGAGCACGCAGCCCTTGCAGCACGAGGAGCTGAGAGACTCTTAAGCTCTTTGGCAGACAGATGTGGATGAGCAAATGGTGGTGAAATCTGGGCTGATAGAAGCTGCTGCTTCGCTTGCAGTGGGGGGTAGAAGCTGTGTTGGAAGGAAGCCGAGAGCACCCCATGCACTGCTGTCAGAGTGTAGACGCTGTAAAGTGCTGTTCCAGATGGCTGCATGGGGAGATCATGTCATAGAATCATAGAATCATTATGGTTGGAAGGGACCTCCAGGGTCATCAAATCCAACCTTTATCCCATCATATTCTTCACCATCAGACCATCAGACCATGGCCTCAAGTGCCTCATCAACCCGTTTTTTGAACACCCCCAGGGACGGTGACTCCACCACCTCCCTGGGCAGCCCATTCCAGTGCCCAACCACCCTCTCAGGAAAGAACTTCTTGCTAATCTCCAACCTAAACTTGCCCTGATGGAACTTGAGGCCGTTTCCTCTTGTCCTGTCATCAGCAACTGGGGAGAAGAGACCAACACCAGCCTCACTACAACCTCCTTTTAGGTAGTTGCTGGGTTAAAGGGGCTTTCTCGACGCAGAAGGCTGGCTGGGTAAATCAGTGGTGTGTCACTCTGCATTTGAGTGAGGTGCAAGGTGACTCTCTGGGATGGGTTCTCAGGGTGCAGGGGTGAAATGGGACCTGCCAGTCCCTGTCCCCTCCGTGGGTTACTGTCACTGTGCTGGTTCTTGCCTCCCTCTGATGTCTGCAGGCAGTGATAAATCACATCTGACCAAGCCGAGCCAGCGTGCTGATTTGAAAACACCAAGTAACATCTGATCTAAGTGTGCATTTCAGATGTTTCAAGAGCAGGCATTGGATCAACGTGGAGTAGTGCAAATTGCAGTGCAGTGGGTGACCTGAAGCTTGGCTGCTGGAGAGCTCAGGGTATCTTCATGTGTATGACACTAATTGAAACTTCATTTGCTCATGTTTTCAGAACACACTTCAAACACAGATCACACCCCTCTGTATTACGAGGGGTTGCCAATATTGTAATTTCCCCATTTGTCAGCTCCGTTTTGCAGTAAAAGCTCTCGTGTAAAACCAACCTTCCTCTAGCAGTTATCACCCAGCAAGTCTCAGAAGAATAAATAATTATTCTTGCCGTGATATTTCAAGTGGATGGGACCTGATATTGTATCAAATGCTTCCGAGCATCCTCGCAGCCCTTTTAGGTTGTCTTGTCTCAGGGGGTGGGGAATGTAATGGTCTAGTGGTTAGGAATATGATGGGATAAAGGTTGGGCTTGATGACCCTGGAGGTCCCTCCAACCATAATGATTCCCTGATTCTATGTTACTGTTTTTGTGCTGCATGGGCAGCCCCGATCGGTCTGATCTCCAGCCCCTGGGATATCTATTCCCAGAAATGCCACTGCTGCCTGCCCTGAGCTTGCTTTTCCAAAGTGCTGTGGAGTTTTCACGTGTGTACACTTCTTCCCCATTCCCTACCTGCCTTGTGAGCCCAGATCCATGTTGGATAGCTGCAGAGGCCATGTGCTGCAGGGCAGGTGCTCTGGCACACATGTTCTGTGCTGCTGTGGCAGTGCTGGGGTGCTGTGTGCACCCCCAGTGTTGGGTTTTTGGGAGAAAAGCAAAAGCGAAGAGCAAGTCTGGTAAAAATCAGGTTGAAAGGGAGATTTCTGAGTGCTTTCAGCTGGCCTGGTATGTCTGCTGAAGAAAGAGCTGCTCTGCTGGCCTTTCCCAAGATGCCACATGAGCAGACTCGTTTTTCTTTTAAGAGAGGTGCAAGTCTGAGCTAACACCAGTCTTAATTTAGAAAGAGGAGACTACGATTTACAGAAGCTGAACAAGACGTTTCTGTATGTGGAAAGTGTCTTTTTGGATTCACATGCTGCTCCTGCCTGAGCCTACCAAACATGCTGTGGGATTTTACAACTTCCACGCCCCCCTTCCTCAGTGTCTGCCTTGCTGCTCCAGGAGAAGATGCTATGTGATGTAAATATGTAGGTCTGCAAGGGGGGGGTGAAGAATGGAAGATTTAGCTTAGACTAAGCCCTGGTTTCTTGCCTCAGACCTGCCTCCCAATCCCTAGGTGATGACATTTGATAGTTCCTGGATAATAAACTTGCCACTCCTCTGTCTCAGTATAATGACTGTATTTTACATATTCAGTTTCCCTCATTTTCTTCCTTTTTTTTTTCATTCTTTAAACAAAATGACCTCCTAAAGTTCACAGGCCACGTATTTTTTCCGAGTTATTAACTCCTTAATGTTCTCCAGAACAGCTCCCCTGTTCCCTTTCCCAGGTGTCAGCTGCCATCTGGAGCGAGGCATCCGTTATGTGGCCTTCAGAGAAGCACAGCTCTTTATTTCAGCTCATTTTTCCAGCCTTGCAGTCCTTGTACCGGTGGTGAGAGTGCCTGATCTGCAGCAAGGAAAGGCAGATGGTCTTCTCTGCTGGCAGAGAGTGTGTTCAGCTCAGCCTTCCTTTTAATTCGAGTTGTATGCAAACCATTTCTGCTCTCTGGTTTGATTTTGCTGCAGTGATTTCATATCCCCTTGGAGAAAGCAGGGACAGGGTGGAATTTGGCTGAGTGAAAGGCAGAAATACAGCCTGGGCCATCTCACCTTCTCAAAGCACCCCCTCCTTGCTTCTTCCCGTGTCCTTTTAGGCACAGGCAAGGCAGAATGACTCTGTTTAACCCAACCTAAGTGTCTTGCATCCTTTCCCTGTTGCTCAGGGAACTTGTGGTTTCCAGAGCTGTGCTTGTGTCCTGCAGAGGGAACAGCTCGTGTTGGTTGAGAAGCCCTGGGGAGCCATGGAGGGTCAAGAGCTGCACCCATTTGCAGGATGAACGGAGAGTGGATTCTGGAAAGGGTGCTGGGCAATGCAAGAGCAGGATCTGTCAGACAGGTGGAAGGTTCTGTTAGGTACATGTCCTCTGCAAGTTTATTTTGAAGCCTTTATCTTCCAGGTGTGTGAGTGTCTCTGAGGGGTCAGCCCTTTGCTTGCTACCAACAGGTTTCTGTATTCCTGGTTCTCTTTTAATCGTTCTGGATGGCTTATGACACACTTGACATTGTTTGTAAAATCTGTGCTGAGACAGTGATGAGAGCTTCCTCTCCTCTAGCAGGAAAAAAGCTGTAGAGCATCCTTCCTTTGCCCATGGGGTGCTTTTGAGGTCTTAAATCAGAGGTAGGAGTCTTCTCAGCGCGAAGGAGACTGAATAGCAGGCTAAAATAACTAAATAAGAGGCATTCATCTCCCAGGGGGGCTGCAGTACGGAATCAGGAAGGGGAACATCTTGCAAATGCCCTTGCTGCACATTTCTTTCCTTCTTTACGGAGCTGGGAGGTGTTGAGGCTCATACCAAAGAACCCTCTGGCATCTCCATTTGCTCCGGCAGTTTGTTCCCTGGTGTGGCATTACTGATGATAGCCTTTGCCTTGGGTGTGGGGCTGGCTGCAGCTCTCTCCTCCTGCTAACCTTGCTCTGCTAGGTGACTCACATGGGCTTGTTTTCAGCAGATGTTTGCGCCTCAGATCAGCGGAGAGTCTGTAGATCATTTCACTGCTCTCTGTAAAGTGATTGAGTAGCAGCCAGAGGAGTAGCAAGGATGTTCTCACCTGCCAAGATTTCAAACAGCTCCATTCATTACCGTATGCACTCCTACTCCTGGTAGAGAGGCTCTATGAGTAAAGCTTGGAGAGCACAGCGTTACTCCTGCACGTGCCTCTGGTGTGGCATTCAGAAGAGTCCCATTGTGGTACCTGCAGGGATCTCCTCTGCTGGAGAGGAGCCCGCCGTGACACCAGCATGGTGTGCCTGGGCAGGTGGAAGCAGATGAGTCGGTGGCATCAACCACCCAATGTCCTCATCTCAAAGGTCTTGCTACAACGTGTGGCTTGATGGAACGCTGAGCACACCGGCTCGCTAGGAAGGGCTGGCAGCTGGCTGAGAAGAGGAATGACCCCAGCGTGTTGGTCAGCAGTTTTCCCATTTCAGAAGCTTACAGAAGCTAGTGAAAGTCTTGGGTTTGTTTTGAAGGTGGCTGGGAATCCATCAGTGCTCCTTTTGGTGGAGAATTATCTTTGTTAAATGGAAAGGATTTGTTCTCAGAAGAAGTGGGTCACTTTTTGTTTTGGGGTTGGGGGGGAAGTAACGTTTTGAAGTGCTTGTTTTGTCAGTAACACTGTGATGTCAAACATACTGCTAGGTTTTATTGACCAACTATCCAAAAATTCTGGTGTCTGGACAAGAAATGGAAACACTGAAAGGCTACAGGTTTTGTGTAGGTGAGAAACATGGGCTCGTTGCAGATGTCAGCTAAAGCCTTGATTTACTGGTGACCTTTTCCTGCTTCATCAGAGTCACTCAGCTGAGAACTTTGCCTGTTGGCTGAGGTTGTGCTCCGAGCTCTCCTTCCAGCTGCCAAGGCCGTAGGTCAGTCTTAGCCTGGGTATTTATTTACCAGTAAAACATGGGAAGCAGGGGGAAGAGGGGTTGTGCTTGGTGAACGTGAGATCTGTAGTCGTATGTGTAGACTTGCTGTTGCTTGGCTCCACTGTGTTGTCACACTTCCAAAGATGGTAACAATGGAAATACCAGGAATGCTTGTTTTTTTCCCTCTGAATGTGCATCTTTAATTAGTAACAGTACTAATTGTACAGCCCCTTCAGCTCCTCTTCTTTCTATAGGTAGAGGAAGAAGATAGCACTGTAGGGTGCTTCAGGTCAGAAGGGACTTCAGGTGGTTTCAAGTGCAGCTTCCTGCTCAAGCAAAGTCTGGGGTCAGGCCAGGATACTTGGGGCTCCATCCAGTCTGGTCCTGAACATCTCCAGGGGTGGGGCCTGCACAAGCATCAAATGCTCAAGCCAAGTCCTTCAGGGCACTTGCCACCAGTGGCCATCAAGCAGGTAGAGTGCTGCAGAGGCAAAGGCAGATGGCCCACCCTGGCTTCAGTCTCTCCTTGGCCAAGCAGTATGGGCTGGAAGGACCAAATAAGTCTTCAACTCCAGATGTCCCCCAGGTGGATTGTCCATCAGGTTCCTTTCATGTTATTAACACCCGTAGTGAGGAGTTGGGAGAGGCAGGGCAGCAGCACACCTACATCACTAATGGGGTGGTGCATGTTAGAGGTATTGTGGTGTTGCAGTGCTGGGATGAATCCAGCTAGAATGGAGCTGAGAAAACCCCACTGTTGTGGTACTGCTTGCAAGAGGCAAAGACTCTCCTGGTTACTGCAGGAGCTCCACCTTGGAACTTGGTTCAGGTCTTGGGTATTTTTGGGGTGGTTCATGCTCAGCCTCTTGCTGGCTGTAGGTGAGTACGCCTGTCCTCTGGCACAGACCTCTCCCCTCTGATCTGCAGCTTTATGTGGGGCTCAGGGGTTTGGCCACCTCCCATCCTTCAGCTACCTCTTTGTTGAGCCAGAAACCTTGTCATGTGGGGCCAGTCCTTGTTTCCCTGACCCTGAGATCAGAACTGCCCATGGCACACGTTGTCTGGCTGGTGGCAAGGCACTTCTGAGCCCAGCAGGGTTTTTGCTTGCTCCCTGGGGCATGTTTGAGCCCAACAAAGTGTCTTTCAAGGACGTGGCCAGAACCAGAGGCTTGAGGAGCTGCTCATCCAGGACTTCCCTTGAGCAATTTCTATTTTACATGGTCTAAACAGTAGTTAGAGTGTGGTGGTACGTGTGGGTATGCACATGTGTATATGAGTATGAAATACTACTGGTGTGTAAATTTGTGTCAGTTTTAGTCTTTTCTTACCTGTGTGTATTTCCAGCTTCTGTGGGAGGTGTCTGTCTCCATTTTCTTTCACGTGTATCTGTTCTTTCATCGTTGCCTTTCAAGCACATGATTATATAGAATCACAGAATCATTATGGTTGGAAGAGACCCCCAGGGTCATCAAGTCCAACCTTTATCCCATCATATTCCTAACCATCAGACCATCAGACCATGGCCTCAAGTGCCTCATCAACCCGTTTTTTGAACACCCCCAGGGACAGGGACTCCACCACCTCCCTGGGCAGCCCATTCCAGTGCCCAACCACCCTCTCAGGAAAGAACTTCTTCCCAATCTCCAACCTAAACTTCCCCTGATGGAACTTGAGGCCATTTCCTCTCGTCCTGTCATCAGCAATTGGGGAGAAGAGACCAACACCAGCCTCACTGCAACCTCCCTTTAGGTAGTTGTAGAGGGCAATAAGGTCTACCACGGGTAAGGAGGGAGGAAAGGGAAGGAAGATATTGCTGTTCAAAGGGATCTCAACCCCTGGTTTTGCTCTGTTGTGTTTAATAAGATTGCAACGATTGCACGTCCCGCTGTCACGTAGCACATCACAAAACCAAGTCTGGCTTTCGTTTTAATTAAAAGAATAAATTAAAATTGGTCACTTCCAGTGTTTTATACATTTATAGCTACAACCTTCTATTTTTTTTTTTGGCTACTGTTTTGGAACTCTTCCAAGCTATTTTGAAAAGCCGGGAAATGAAAGCCGGAGCTCTGCAGAGCAAGGGAGAAGGATTGTAACTGGGAAATAAATTTGGGTAGGGTAATCTGACAGCTGTTTAGGGCATGTGAACAAAGAATGCCTTTTCTCAGCGTGTTCCATGGAAAACGTCTCGGTGTTTGAAGGGAGATGAAGTCAGCCAAGTGTCTTACAAGGCCCCAGGAAAAGAATCAATCAGGATTTCTCAGTGTTTGAAATACAGCGGGAACAAAAGTGTTGTTATGGAAACACTGAAGATGACTCTAAAGTTTCTGGTCTATTGCTTTGTTTTTCGGAGAACTGAGTCTGTCCAGTTTGGTGACCTTCATCAACCAGAGGTGCTCCAGGGGCAGTGCTCTCCATTCTTCTCCTTCACCTGGCTCCCAGCCCAGCTGCCATGTTATGGACCCGCCTTCTCCATTCTTCCCCTCCTCATGAATCCTAAAACTGGTTTCTTCCCATTTGGAAAGGTGCTGTGCCATTTATCAACGAGCTTCAAAATACAGCTGGAGCCTGTTGGCACTTCCCATCCTAACCCTGGGCTGCCTGTGGAGCTGCTGTGGCCCATTTACTACAGCCTGTGTGCACAGCTTGAAGGAACAAGATCTTGTGTAGGAACATCGGAGCGTGGCTTTATCCGGAGGGATCTCCCAATACCCTGGTGGGAAAGCCCCTGGCCCTGAGGCATTCTCACCCTGTATGGGTCTGCTGAGAGCCAAGGTGGTGAATTACTCATGGCTTGTGTTGATTTTTGAAGACAGCAGACCCCTGGGTGTTACAGAGGTGCCCTGCTGGGTCGTGCTCACAAGAGCATCCAAGGACCATGGTCACCTCATGGTCCTGACTCCAGGTTAGAAGATGCTCAGCCAAAATGGGATTTTGAGGTGAGCATTGCAGGTTGGTAGGGTGGACTTTGTCCTTCCACAAAATCACCTGCTCGGGGAGAAAGCCATTTGCGTTTGAGCTTGTTGGGTTGTTTGCTTTTGAGATTGAAACGTGTGGTTTATTGAGGTTAGGCTGAGTCAAATTAGAAAAGCAAACCCAGTGTTCCCCCAAAAGTGTTTGGGCTTTTCAATATTTAAACTAGGATAAATCTGAAACTCATCTCTTTTCTTTGACAATTGCTTCTTTTTCACACGTAGGTTTTGGTAGCCATGGGGTAGCTGTGTGTGAGGAGGAGCTGCTAACACGACCTGTGTGCACCTCCCACGGGCTGCAGGGAAGAAAGTTCTCTTGAATCTTACTGTAACTGTTTGATTGCCTCAAAAATCAGTAAAATGAACCTGAGCAGTGTCCTGACATGTGAATCACAACTGGAATGGTTCCTGGCACGCACTGGAAAGTGGAGGAAGTGTGGAAGCGGCCGCTGCAAACCCTCTGGGGTTGGAGTTGCTCCTGTACGGGTGCCCTGCGGCAGGTGACTGTGGGTACAGAATTCTTCAGGGTTTAAAGGAGGACTGTGTTATAGGTGTGTATAGACACACACATATAGACACACACACATAGACACACACACATATAGACACACACACACATTTCTATACATTACACACACACATATAGACACACACACATAGACACACACACACATTTCTATACATTACACACACACACATATGTACACACATACACACACATACACACACATTTCTATACATTACACACACACACATACACGCACACACATTTCTATACATTACACACACACATACATTTCTATACATTACACACACACACACATTTCTATACATTACACACACACACTTCTATACATTACACACACATTTATATACATTACATACACACATACACACACACATACACACACATACACACACACATTTCTATACATTACACACACACACATTTCTATACATTACACACACACACATATATTTCTATACATTACACACACATACATATTTATATACATTACACACACATATACACACATTTCTATACATTACACACACATACATATTTATATACATTACACGCACACACATACACACACATTTCTATACATTACACACACATACATATTTATATACATTACACGCACACACATACACACACATTTCTATACATTACACACACATACATATTTATATACATTACACGCACACACATACACACACATTTCTATACATTACACACACATACATATTTATATACATTACACGCACACACATACACACACATTTCTATACATTACACACACATACATATTTATATACATTACACGCACACACATACACACACATTTCTATACATTACACACACATACATATTTATATACATTACACACACACACAGATATACACACACACACTTATCCATATCCATATCTATTTATGTGTATATACCCTAAATAGCCTCTCTGCACCCTTTGTGCTGTGTGGCTGTGCCTCAGCCTGTTGCCTTCCAGCCCCATGGCTGCTCTCCCCCCTGGTTCCCAGCTGCCAAGGGCTCGGAGAACCGCTGCTCCATGGCTGGAGCAATGGGTCTGGCTGCATCCCATGCTGGATGGACCCTGTCTGTGAGCCTCAGCAGCTTGGAGAGCAGGGATAGAGAGGTTTGTGCAAGCCACGACTCACATTGCTTCAGTCCTTGGGCTGTGTGGTGAGCATGGCCTGTCCCTGCTGTGGTGACGTGAGCAATGGTGGTGTCTGCCACGCTGCCTCCTCCTCCTCAGGAGCCCCTGGGTGCCACCATCTGCACCCAGCCCGGCGTCCCGGGACACCTCCAGTGAATGAGGCAGACGTGATGTTCATGAGGCTCTGCAGTGAGGGGGAGAAGCCAGAATCAGTGCTGTGTGGATGAGAAACCCGTGCTGCTCTGTAGCAGTGCTGTAATAGGCAGTGGCTGGCAGTGAGCTCCAGCCAGGGGAGGAGGTGCATGGCCTGAGCAGGGCCCCTGTGTGACTCCACACCTGCACTGACTGGAACTAACCCACCCCAGACCACATCCCCTGTCTGTGCTCACCGGCTTCTTGTTTCCTCCTTAGTTTGCTTTTGGCTTTTTTCACACCACCTGGGTAATCCTCAGGGATGTTGTACATCAGACACCGTTTGATTGGACTTGAATTGCATTTTGATATCCTCTGTCTGCCCGATAGCCGACTGCCTCCTTGAGTCCTCCTTATCTTTGTTTGCCAACTCACACCCTATTTTAAGAGGTTTCTCAGCAGCTTTTTGCACTTCCTTACAGATTTTAACATGGTCTTTACAGCCTCACTGCAAACAAACTCATTATATGGTGCCTGCCAATGCAAGCTGCAAAATCCTACGTGTGAACCTTTAGGCTGACACAGACTTTACTTCAGGAGTAAATTGTGGAGTGGCAGAATTAATTGAGGCTGGAAGGGACTTCTGGAGGTCGCCTATCCATCCCCTGAACGTACATGTTACTCTTGTAAGAATCTTGAAATGTAAGCTTGGAAAGAGAGGAGGTGTATAGGTGTGTGTGTGTCTGTTTTGGAATGTTTTATATGATGTTTGAGGATGTGCATCACCACTTGGGACTGGCTCCTCTAGGTTCCACTGTTAACAATATTAACAATATATTGTTAATATACTTATTATATAATTATACATAATATTATATAACATAGTATTATATATAATATATAGTGTATAGTATAAGAGTATATAGTATAGTATATAGTATAATAATATACAGTATAGTATAATATGTAGTATATATAATATATATATATTTATATATTATATAATTATAACAATAAAAATCATCTTTGCAGTGAAATCCCCCTCCCAGAGAGGACCCCACCTGGCTGGAAGTGGGAGATACCCATTCAATTTGCTTGGGCTGCAGAGTTTCCTTGGGAAGGTCACAGGAGAACATAGCTGAGGATTCCTGCTGGGATAACTCCTCAGCACACCTGCAGTACCCACTGGCTGCCCCTGCCCCGTCAGTCTCCAGCCTGACTCTGCTTGTGTGTGTCCCCAGGCTGCATTGCCTGGTGGTGCCCAAGGCAGGCTGACCTTGGGGCCAGCTTTGCTGGCTTCCACCCACCGACCCAGCTGGACCTTACTTGGTTTGTTTTCTCCTGCCCTGCCACACTTTGATGTCTCTCAGTGCTCCGTGTCCCTGTTCCCTGCCCTGCAGGTACATCTCATGCCCTTTGTGCTGTGCCTCACTTCCCTGCCTTCTTCTCATCTAGGTTTAATTGTTGCTTTTAAAGCCCAGAGGAAGTTTCTCTATCCTGTTTTCAGATGCTCTCAATCCTCCAAGCTCCTCTCTGCCCTCAGGCTGCTGTTACAGGTTTTGGAGGTCACCTACTTTATTTCCATTCTCCATTTTTCATAACCTTTCTGCAGACAGGGTAGGAATTAATTTAATTATTTAATTTAATGGTCTAATGGTCTAATGGAGTGGTCTAATGGTCTAATGGTTAGGAATATGATGGGATAAAGGTTGGACTTGATGACCCTGGAGGTCCCTTCCAACCATAATGATTCTATGATTCGATGAATTGGATGCAGATCTGCTCTCATTTCCAGTAATCCTTTCTCTAGATTAGGTCTTGGTTTAAGTCCAAGAAGTGTTACTGTTACTCGCTGCTTCTGGTTGCTGAGATTCATGGTTTCAAACCCAATTTCAAAGCCATTTCTTAGAAGCAAACATGAAAACATGCTCATGGCGTGTCATTGTTGGAAAGGCACAACAAAGCTCCCCTGGGGTGGCATGGCTTGGGAGATGTTGGTTTGTGGACATCTCTTGTGGACATCTAGGCGTGGGTCTCTGCTGCTGTTGGTGTCTGCCCCATCTCCTTCATTCTCCTAAAGACACCTTGGCACTGGAAATGCCCCTGGACAAGGTCAGGGAGCCCAGCAGCTCCATCTTCACACATGCAGCCTTGGCGGAGGCTGTCCCTGAGGTCCCTCAGATTCAAACTGTCTCTCCTAGAGTGTTTTGTAGGAGGTGAAATAAGGTTGTTCCACTAACAAAAGGTTCACTGGAGCATGTGAAGGACTTGTTGTAGTTTCCCCAGTCACACCAGCAGGTTTGAGTCAGAACTTTTCCCACCTTGTTCCATTTCCCTCCTCTCACTAGATTTTATCTCTCAAGCAAAGAGAGAGAAAAGCTGATCTGGGGCTTTTTGTGAGTGTGATACAGATGAGAATTCACAGTGTTATTAATCTCAGGGCTGACCAGGTGCTCAGGGCCGTCAAGCCCTGCTTCTGGTTCCCTCTCATCTGCTAAACTTTCAAAGGTTGAGCTTTAAGCTCCTGCTGCGGATGCCAGCTTACAATGGAATGGCTCTGGAAAGCATCCTGGGTTGTTCAGTCTCCTCCCAGGAGGTGTCTATGGAAAAATCCTATCTTTCTTCACATTCAAACACTCCTGCAACAATTTGCAATGCTGCCATGTTTTGGAACATGACTTAAAACTTGGCAGAATGTGCACTTTTTAATCCCCCTTCTGTCAGAACTTACCCAAATTTGGGGGAGGGCTATGGGTGTCGGGACTGACAGTCCCTGCACGTGCAGGGGTGGAGCAGCAGGATGGGATCAGGGTGAGCTCTGGCTCAGGGAGGGCAGGGGGTCCTGGGGAAAGGCTGCAGGGGTGGGGTGGGACACAGACCAAAGGGACTGAAACTGGGCTTGTGGGGAGAAAAGGGAGCTGGGCTGGGAGTGGCAGGAGTTCATAGAATCATAGAATCATAGAGGCATAGAATCATTCTGGTTGGAAGGGACCTCTGGGGTCATCAAGTCCAACCTTTATCCCATCATATTCCTAACCATCAGACCATTAGACCATGGCCTCAAGTGCCTCATCAACCCGTTTTTTGAAGGGGTTGCTGGGTTCAGACAGCTGGCAAGGGTTGGGTATGAAAAGCCCACTGGTGCTGCCTGGCTGTAATGCTGGGGGGCCTTTCTGTAACTCCATAACCACTGACCTTGCAGTATTGCTGATATCCCACAACAGCACATCCCAGGTGCCCATCTCCGGGCTTCCCAGCAAGCTGGAAATCCCCCCTGGGAGACAGCTACGGGGGGAGGAGAAGTGTAAGAGCATCCCTTTGGCTCTAACCCCTGTTCCTTCTCTTGCCCCCTGCCTGGAGATTGATTGCTTTCCCTGTGTGGTTGTATTTCCGAGGGACTCGTGGAGCTGTGAATAATGCAGCAGGCCCTCAAAACACTACAAAAAATGAGTTTTCCAGGGAAGGAGATACTGGATAGCAGGGAAGGCCAAAGCAAAGCGCTGCTCGAAGCTGCCAGTTGCCTTCAGGGACAACTCCTTGCCATCTCACATTTGCCCCAGGTGAGTGCCGGCAGGGCTCAGGCCAGCTGGTGGGGAGAAGTTTGGGTTGAATGCAGCTCCCTGTTCTGAGCTGAAGCTCTGATTTGCCGTTGTGCAATATTTGAAAGCTGTATTTGAAGTTGGTGGAGTTGCACTTTCAGAATACAAAGTTTAAATGGTCAGTCTTGTTGAAACACATTAAATTTAACTCAAAATTGGACACTCTGAAGTGGGTGTCTGTGACCTTAATACCTTTGTTGCTGGGGGGGGGGGTTAACTCCTGCTTCATCTCAGGCCCAATTTTTAAAATCCATTCACTATTGTTCAGGATAATCTGTAGATCCATAGTGATATTTCTTAAAGAAAGCTAATTATGGATAATTACTCTGTCTTCAGAGCAGAGCTTGATTAGCATCCTCAGGCACTAGCTGCAGTCCAAGTGTGGAACAGCACGGACAGACCAAACCATGGAACAGTCTTCCATGAGCTCTGCCCTGCATCAAGTGGGGATCCCACTCCACCCCTCCCAGCATTTCAGAGTTGTGTGATGAAACCTGTGCCCTAATGAACACGTGAGCTCACGCTGAGCTCTGCTTTATCCTCCTCATTTTGGCAATATAAAGTGTTTTTATTTGAATTGGTGTCCCCCTGGGAGAACCTGCTTTTTTTGCTCAGGGTCTAAGGGCTGAAAAGGGACCAGTAATGTGAATAATGATAAAACCCATTGCTTTAATCCATGTCTCAAAGGCATTGCTGGGATATACAATCAAAAATACAGAATTAGGCCTTCCAGCCATCTCCTTTTTATGCCCAGGAGGAGAAACAGAAGTACAAGCTGGAGGTGTCTTGGTAGATGCCTTGGTAGATGAGGATTGGGTTAGGGATCAGTTGAGCAATCTGGACATCCATAAATCAATGGATCCGGATGGAATGCACCCAAGGGTGCTGAGGGAGCTGGCAGAGGTCATTGCTAAGCCACTCTCCATCATCTTTGGTAAGTCATGGGCAACAGGAGAGGTGCCTGAGGACTGGAGGATAGCAAATGTCACTCCAGTCTACAAGAAGGGCAAGAAGGAGGACCCGGGTAACTATAGGCCGGTCAGCCTCACCTCCATCCCTGGAAAGGTGATGGAACAACTTGTTCTTGGCACTATCTCTAGGCACATCAAGGATGAGGGGGTCATTAAGAGTAGTCAACATGGCTTTACCAAGGGTAAGTCATGTTTGACCAACCTTATAGCCTTCTATGAGGAAATAACTAGGTGGATGGATGATGGTAGAGCGGTAGATGTGGTTTATCTTGATTTCAGCAAAGCATTTGACACTGT
>VZRW01008538.1:188182-211588 GCA_013398125.1 Aegotheles bennettii
CAGAGCCACAAAGATGATGAAGGGAGTGGAACATCTCCCTTATGAGGAAAGGCTGAGGGAGCTGGGGCTCTTTAGCTTGGAGAAAAGGAGACTGAGGGGTGACCTCATCCATGGTTACAAATATGTAAAGGGTGAAGGTCAGGACGATGGAGCCAAGCTTTTTGCAGTGACGTCCAATGATAGGACAAGGGGCAATGGATGCAAACTGGAGCACAGGAGGTTCCATGTGAATATCAGGAAGAACTTTTTCACTGTGCAAGTGACGGAGCACTGGACCAGGCTGCCCAGAGAGGTTGTGGAGTCTCCTTGGCTGGAGACATTCAAACCCCACCTGGATGCGTTCCTGTGTGATGGACTCTAGGTGACCCTGCTCTGGCAGGGGGGTTGGACTGGATGATCTTTCGAGGTCCCTTCCAACCTCTAGAATTCTGTGATTCTGTGATTCTGTGTCACTGCCCCGTTCCTGACATTGAAGTCTTTACTGGACGACAGAATAAAGCTGTGTTATTGGAACCTCATGCACTTTGGATTCTTAGATACCCTCTTAGATATTCTTGTATCTTTAAAATGAAGAAATGAAGGAGCTGGTTTGGGCTGGTGGGTCGTGGAGGGCTTTGACTTGGCATGGGAAGCGGCTTTCTGCCCGTGCTCCGAGCTGGGAATGCACTGCAAGGATTTTGCCCATGACATGAATTACACGCAGGCTGATGAGTTCCTCAAGTCAACTTCATCTGTTTTTTTCTGCGCCGGAAAGAGAAAATGACCATTTGATTATTGGGAAGGAAAAAATCATCCTACTAATCGAGAGAGTCGCATTAGTGCAATTGAGTTTCTATTTCCATTTGTTTGAGCGACACGGATGCGGTCGAGCCAGAGATGTTATTTAATGTTTAATTGGATGGGTTCAAAGTGACAAACACCAAATGTCCTCATGGAAGCGAAGCCAGTCTGGGTGCTTGGCTGGTGTTGGTACATGGGACCAGTGCGTGCAGGTTTGGCAGAACTGGTCCTGCTTTGTTCGCACAACTCAATCTTCTGTATTTTTACTTCTCTGTGCTGCAATGACCCATGTGTAACTTTGCATCCTGGGGAGGTTATACAGTCACTTGTGAGCGCGATTGTGGGTCAGAGCAAATGCTTGTAGGAACATTCTCCATGCACAGTCTGTTTCCCAGGACCTGTTTCCATCATTCCTGAAGCATCCTGGGGGTGTGAGCTGTGCCCACCATCACCCATGGGTTCATTTTCACTGCATCACCTGAGTTTATTTTCACAGCGATGCCACGACTCGGGGGGGTGAGGGGACGAGTCAGGAGCAATTCAATGTCAGCCTGTTTTAAGAAAAAAATCATGGATTTACTTTAAATGTTGTTAATATAAATAAAGTTCTTTACTGAGAGGGTGCTCAGGCACTGGAATGGGCTGCCCAGGGAGGTGGTGGAGTCCCCGTCCCTGGGGGTGTTCAAAAAACGGGTTGATGAGACACTTGAGGCCATGGTCTGATGGTCTGATGGTGAGGAATATGATGGGATAAAGGTTGGACTTGATGACCCTGGAGGTCCCTTCCAACCATAATGATTCTATGATTCTATAATATTTGTCATTATGAAACGTGGTGCTCTATAGCCAGCACAGGTAAGGCATACAGTGCTTGGGCACAGCCTCATGAATAACACAGACCATTATCCACCCGTGTTTGGAAACAAGCAGAAATATTAGCAAAACTTAACCGACCTGCCTCTGCTGTCAACTAGCCACTTAGCAATTAAAGTTTCAATTGCTCCACAATTAAATTTGCAACTACAATGTAATTAGCACGCGGAGTTTAATTTGCAAGAGCGTGGCTCTGGGGCTCAGGGAATGTGTGGCGGGGGCCGGCGCAGCCGTTTCCTCTTGGATTCATTTCCCCAAGCCTTAGTGCATCTCCCTGAAATCTCCTTGCTCTGGTTTTCAAACCCTCTTGAGTTCCAACCAAAAGCCATAGCTATAAAACTGTGAAGCAGGCTGTTTCAGAGCTGCCCTTGGCTCGGCGTGCAGGATCATCCTGGTGATTGGAGACTGTTATTTTTATAGCACACTCTCTTTTTTCCAAAGCAGCACTTTAGTGGGAGCAGCCTGGACCTATTGTAGCTGCCCGAGAGGAGCACTGAGCTTACTACAGGGCTTCTGTTCATTGTTCAGAGGAGTTGCATTTGTTGGAGTTGAACAGTGCACTCAAGCATGAGTAACAATGCAATCGTTGCATTCCACAAGCGTAGCAAGAGGCAGCAAGAATGGATTAATTCAGCTGCACACAGCACAGGTTTTTTGTTTCCTCAGCTAAGTTACAAGCAGCTACAAAAAGTTGTGAGTTCTGGATGACAGGTGAAAAAATGAGGGAGGAAGGGGGCACAAGCATTTGGCAATGCAGTCATTTTACTCCTAGGTGAACGGCGTTTTCATAAAGATCTGTACGAAGGAGTGAGGATAAGGCTTGAGCTCCTACCATCCAGGAGGATGGCTGGGAGAAGACAAACAAGGATAAAAGAGGAAAGTTGTTGGTCTTTGAATCCAAGGAATGAGGGTAGGAGATTTCCAGCGTAAAAAATTTGTTTAGCCAAAGGTGGGACATGATTCAAATGACAGAGCCTGGAAAAAGAACCAAAGAGCCTCCCGTATAACTGAGGCTTCTGAGCATCTGCCAAGCCCAAAATATTGTGAGTTATGCATGGTTAAACTGATTTTTGGCAGCTGTTCCTGTTGGGAGCAGGCTGGTGGCTTCAGGAGGTGCCATTCTGTTCTGTGTCCTCACGCTGGTCACCTTCACTGGGAGAAAGCCAAAGGGATGGCTCCCTGTGAGCTGGAGATGAGGACCATGAAACGTGCTGGTGGCATGTGTCAAAACCAAACACCAACGTGGTACAGCAAAGGCCCCTTCCACTGCTCACAGGGCCATTAATGACAGGACTCACCAGTCAGATGGTGCTGGGGCATATTCTGTCCGTGTGGGAATGCAGGAGAGCAGGGACTTCAGGGGAATCCATAGTATAGCCACCAAAATATCACCACCAGCCTGTGCTCTGGCTAAGTCCTCCACGTGGGCTGTGGGAGGCACTTTTATGTTACTCTCTGTCTTTAGGAGATGTAACTTGCATTGTCCTTCCTCAGCATGGAATAGCTTTGTACGGCTGCCATCAAAGGTCATAGTTTGGATGCAGAGTGAATCTGCAGAGAATCAGCTCAGCTGTACATTAAAGATCAATGTTGAATTCAATAATGCTCAATATTTTGGCAGAAACACAGCATTTTGCAGTCTTCTCTTCTTGCCCCCATCACTTGCATTATTTAGTATTTGTCTTGCCAAGATGTCAAAGGAAGTTGCAAATTGATCTCCATGAACTGATCAGGATTGTATTGCATTTCTTCTGGTTTCTTTATCTGGTTGGTACAAGGAAAAGCAATTTATCTCCTCCACGTAGAGCTGCACTGTGTAGATTGCCAGCTAGGAAAAGAGAATGGGGTAAAACTCCTCTGTTTATAGCTCTGTTAGACCCTTTATTTCCACGAGAGGTGAATTTGGCACACGGTCTGGGGAGTTTATTGTAAGGTGGTTAATGTTCCAGATTGCTTAATTACACATCAGGAGAACAAGAGGCTTTCTCCAGTACACTAAGTTGTAGTTACACAGCATATTTATTACTAAACCATACTGACAGAGAAGCAGCCTGCCCGCATCTCTTCTCTTGCCTTTACCTTTCAGTTCCAGCCTCCCTCAGGCTACTGTCCTTTCCAATCCTTCTCGTATGCATTTAGAAAACAATAGATGTATTTTCTCCTGCAGCAGCAGGGTTTGTGTAATGAAGTCTCTCATGGACTGATTTGTGGCTTGGTAGGAGAATGCAGCTGTCTGAGGAGGACCAGCTCTGGCTTCAGAAGCAGCACTGAGCTTTGGAAGAGGGGAGAAGGAGCAGCAGAGGTGGGCTTGGAGCCAGGAAGCACCATCAGCCCCGTAGCTGTGGGTGGTGGACCAAGGCAGAGGTTACTCAAGTGGCTTTGTACACTCTGACCACCTCTTGAACTGGTTGGTTCGCTCTTAAAGATCTTGAGGACCATGTTCAGCTGTGTCCGGTAGCTGCGAAAGGAGAGCTTGGAGCAGCTCGTCCTTGCAGAGAACCCATGCAGGACCCACTCCATGGCACCCCATTAAAAACCAGGAGGGATGGTGGGGAAAGGCAGCGTGCTTGAACCCGGTTACTTCAACCCAGTCACTTTAACTTGAGTTACTTGTGGTGCAGAGGTGAGCCGAGCTGTGCTGCGCCGTGGGCTTAGTGTGGGGCAGAATGGGGGTCATCGTGAGCAGGTCTTTGTGGTGGAAATGAGAAGGTCACCTGGGACCAACCAAGAGCTGTTGGGCAAGCTGGGTGGAGAGCTGCAAGGTGAGCACGTAGAATACAGCCTTGCTAAGGCTTTCCTTGACTGCCTACGCAGGAACTGTCCTCTTCACAGGGTCTGTGGGTTGGCAGGAGGAGATTCATCCATGCTTTGTGGGAACAGAGGTCACTTGCGTGTTCAAACTGATTTAGGGAGGCTTCTCTGGAACAACATCATTTCAGTCATCATCATCACATTCTTGCATGCCTTCTGATTGCTTCAAGCAGAAACAGAAGTTTTAGGATAGCCATTTCTTCTGCGTGTAACAACTTTATATTCAAATTTGCAAAATAATAAACAAGTGCTGGAATCCAAACACCACTTCCTTAGCAGAACGGGAAGAAAATGCTTCTAAATGCCTGAGTATGAAATTCAGATTCTTTAAGTTTTAGCTTTGTGTGTCATTGTCATGTTATTCTTCTTGAAGAACCAGGTTTGGTAGCAAGGAATGCACCCACAGTGTCGTGTGTCTTCTCTGCAATCAGTGCTTCATCCATCTTTATTAGGAATAAAGCTGGGTTGAATGCAAATGTTAAATGAGCATTTAAATCAGTCTTGGTTTTTTATAAACAAAGGACTTCTTTTAAATTGCTCAGCAGTTCCTGGTGACTAATTGAGTAGTTACTGGTAACTGCCTCCAAACTTGAGCGGTTCTTGTGTAGAAAATCCTTGTTGAATTCATCAAAACAAATGCTCATTGTTTTCTTCATGGACTAACACCCAAACCCTACGCTGTCTTGGGTCATCAGAAAGTCCAACTGTACTCTGTCACTCAATGCCAATGGTTTCTGAGGTTGTCATCGAACAAAATCTGTGTTGGATTTGAGCAATTTGTGCTTGCCCAAGGATTTCCTGAAGCTCTATAGCTGCTGCTTGAAATTCAAAGTTGACAGCAGGTGGGGTGGCCAAAGAATGCCAACAGCACCCTGGCTTGTATCAGCCATGGTGTGGCCAGCAGGATCAGGGCAGGGATTGTCCCGCTGTGCTCGGCACTGGTGAGGCCATGCCTGCAATCCTGGGGTCAGTTCTGGGCCCCTCACACCAAGAAGGACATTGAGGGGCTGGGGGGTGTCCAGAGAAGGGAATGGAGCTGGGGCAGGGTCTGGAGCACAGGGCTGATGGGGAATGGCTGAGGGAGCTGGGGTGTTCAGTCTGGAGAGAAGGAGGCTGAGGGGAGACCTTCTGCTCTCTGTAGCTCCCTGAGAGGAGGTTGGAGCCAGGGGGGGTCTCTGCTCCCAAGGAAGAAGTGATGGGACAAGAGGGAACGGCCTCAAGGTGCCCAGGGGAGGTTTAGATTGGATCTGAGGAACAATTCCTTCCCCAAAGGGCTGTCAGGGCCTGTCTCAGGCTGCCCAGGGCAGTGGTGGGTTCACCATTCCTGGAGGGATCTCAAAGCCGTGTAGATGTGATTCTGAGGATCATGGGTCAATGGTGGCCTCGGCAGTGCTGAGCTAATGGTTGGACTGGATGACCTGAAAGGTCTTTCCCAACCAATACGATTCGATGATTCCATGATAACTACATAGAAATCTAATTAACGTCTGCCTTTGGAAGTTGACCCTCTCTTCTGTACATGAGATCAGTTTGCTTGTCTTGTTTCTGTGGAATGTCACCTTACATGTTGTTGCCTGTATCCACAATATTGTGCTGGGAAATCCTCTCCATAATTTTCAAATTAGTATTATCAGTTCATGGCTAACAGGTTTCTTGCATACTGGAAGAAATGGTTGATGGGGTAAAAGGGTCATGAATACCTTATTATAAATAACGTGTGCAATACTGTGCTTTGCCATCTCAGATCTCAGAGTCCTTTGCTGTAATCGGGCAGGAATTCTTCGTCAGAGTATGGCAGTGAGAGTGGTGGGACAGATCGCAAAGTGCTTTTGAATAATAGGAACTTTTGAATAATAGGAACTCAGATTTCTGTCTTCTCTGGAACCGGTGGTGACTCCATGAGCTAAAAGTGAGGTAAGCTGAGGAACAGGCTGCCCAGAGAGGTTGTGGAGTCTCCTTGGCTGGAGACATTCAAACCCCCCCTGGATGCGTTCCTGTGTGATGGACTCTGGGTGACCCTGCTCTGGCAGGGGGGTTGGACTGGGTGAGCTTTTGAGGTCCCTTCCAACCCCTAGGATTCTGTGATTCTGTGTAAGCTCATTCTCTCTGTGGATATTTGCTGAAGAGCTTTTTGCAGAAATATCCCCATTTCAGCTCTGCTGATACTCGGTTCTATTAGAAAAATCAATGTGTTCTTCAAAATCATTTAGGAGCCTCTGAAGTGTGTGAGGCACCATTAAAGGTTGGTGTTGCTCACTCTTGAGATAAATACCTATTTTTGTGCTTCACATTAGGCTGATACTCAAGGTGAACAAATGAATCAAACATTTCTAAAAAATATAATGAAGTCTAAATTGGCTTGTAAAGGAACGTTCGCCAATATAAGGAAGGGAATTGGGGTCCTTTGGAAGCTAACAGTAAATCAGCAACCTCAGAATTTCATTCTCAGGGTTATTTATCACCCTCAAAGTATTATATTGCAATTTGGGTGTTTCTGTGGGGGCTTTACTGTGTGATTAGAAGTGAGTGCATTCTTGGCATGGTGTTAATAGTATCATAGAATGATACAGAATAATAGGTGCAGTGTCAGTGGAGAGTATTGATAGTCAGCTCTACTAGTGATCATTTAAAGAGACTTGCTGTTAATTTTGAAATACATACTTATCTTCTGGTATATATAGATATATATAGGTATATACTTCATAGTAGTAACTTGTAATAAAGACATTTTAATAAACCAACCCCCTCCCCAGACTCTCTGTGCCTCACACACCCACAGGCCGGGTAACCTTTAGGTGATGACATTTATCAAACAGTAACTTCTAGTTTCATAATAACAAGATTTTTTCTTTTTAAAGTTTGATTCTTGTTTTTCAATCAGCTCTTGACCTGTTGTACCAGGCAGTGTAAGAGCACTCTCCCTCCAGAATACCCTTGGTTTGACCCTGCCTTACCTCAGTACCTTCTCCCACACACCTCCAGGTGACCTTACCCTCTGTCTGTATCTGCCATGGAAATATTTGGTGTTTTCTGCTCAATTTGAATTACCTTACTATGTGTCTGGTGGCCTCAAGTTCCATCAGGGCAAGTTTAGGTTGGATATCAGGAAGAAGTTCTTTACTGGGAGGGTGGTTGGGCACTGGAATGGGCTGCCCAGGGAGGTGGTGGAGTCCCCGTCCCTGGGGGTGTTCAAAAAAGGGGTTGATGAGGCACTTGAGGCCATGGTCTGATGGTCTGATGGTGAGGAATATGATGGGATAAAGGTTGGACTTGATGACCCTGGAGGTCCCTTCCAACCATAATGATTCTATGATTCTATATGGTGTCTGAACTTGTTTCAGAGTCTTCAAAGTTTGCTTCTCCTCATTAGTGGGTGGTTTGGGTAGAGCAGCACAGCTAGGCCGGGGTCGTTCCTGCTGCGTGAGGTGTGGTGGGCACAGTGGTGTAGATGTCCATGTAGATGTGCACGTGGGGCTGACAGGACTGTAATCCAGAGTTATTAAATGTAGGAAAGGTTTGTGATGGTGGCTGTGCTTTGTGGTGAGTGCTTCTGGATTCCCTGTGCAGGAGGTGGGCTTGTAGAATCTCTTACTTGGTGTGATCTGTCTCTGCAAGCACCCAAGGCCCTGTTGATTGGGCATCTGGCATGGAAATGAGATAGCAGTAAGGTGGGTGAGTGCCAGAAAGTGCTGACCTTCCCTCTGGGCACCTGTAGACCTGCAGAGAGCAGGTCAGTGATGCCCTGGGGGCTGGAGGATCCCACAGCAATCTGCTTCCCCTTGGGTGAGGGGAAGCTTTTCAGTGACAGTTGAAATTCTCACTTTCCTGTCTTGCACAGCCTAAATGGTGGTTGTAGGCACAATAACCCCACATTCCCCCCACACGTGTGCTCTGCTTCTCACCATGGCATCACTTGTGTGTGGCCGAGGTGGTGGGACCATCTTCAGTTCCTTCCCTTCTCCTGGCTCTTGTTCCTCAGATGTCCTTTGAAGGGCCCAGCCAGGCCTCAGCTGCTTTCTTTCCATTCAACCTTTGCTTTCAAATCCCCCCCATGTGCCTCGTGCCAGCACGGTGTTGGTAAGCAGATAAAGCAGCCCTGCTCCTCTAAGAGTCAATGTTCAGAAAGGAGAGATACATTGAGATGGGCATTAAATAATGGCAGTGGGTCAAAGTAATTCTCCTTTAGATAATGGCTGTGTTATTCATGGATGAGTGTTCTCAGGGGTTAGCTTCTCAGTGAAAATGAGCAAAATTACTCCATGGTTTTCACGTGTGGTGTTAAAGACCTAAATCTTTCCCTTTTTTTAACACAAAAAGTGGAGAAAATTTTACCTGAAAAGTGTAATACGTGAAACAAAGTTCAGGTGGAGCTTGGTGTTCTAGTGCTTCCTGACCATGCAACTGCTCCATGAAGAAACCTCGAGTGTTGAGAGCTCAGGGGTGTTGAGAGCAAAAGTGGTTTTTAATGTTGGTCTGAGTTTCTGCCCTCTCCTTCATAATACATTTAATTGGTTTCAATTTTTACTCACACCATAATCAAATACTTTTTAAAACTTAAAGAACTGATTTTCCATTTTTTTTTTCCCTTTCTCACAGATGGGAAGGTTGAAGTGACAAAAGAAGGCGTGAAGCTGTGCACCATGGGGCCTGGCAAGGTCTTTGGGGAGTTGGCCATCCTCTACAACTGCACCCGAACAGCAACTGTCAAAAGTAAGATTGTTTTTCGACCCTTCGTGTTGAATGACTTGGGATTTCATTGGGAAGTAGGATTCTTATCTCTCCTTTGGAGCTGCAGCCTCTGTTAGATGTCCCACTTGCTTAGTGAATTAAACTCTTTATGGCATGGATTATTGTATGGAATTTAGCCAGTGTGAGCAGGAAGAAGACGGAAAGAACCGCTTCACTGAATTCTTTCGCTCAGGTTTGTGTGTGTAGGGAATCTCCTGCATTAGTGATGTAGTTGATCCTATCTCATGCTTAGGAGCCTGTAGCTAATACCATAACTTCCCTTATGATTCCTGCTGAACCTCATGATGGGGCTGTTGCTTAGATGAGCACATCTGACCCTAAGTGTGGGTCTTCAAGGGAAACTCTGTAAGTAAAGCTTACTTATTTTGTCAGGATGAGTTGTTTTCCCCAGAAACAGACAAAACAAAATTGAGGACCAAAACCTGATGGCACTGATCTCCTGCTCTAAGTCTTTGGTACTTCTCCTGTAACCTGATTTCTTTTATGAATATTCTAGACAAAAGGCTGGGATGTGCAATGGGTTGAGGGAAATCACATGGCTATGCGCAACATAAATACGTTTTTATTTAAACTGAGATTCACGGTTGAGATGTGGGATACATGATACCACAGTCCTCCATGGTCTTGAGGATATGAGTTTATGGTGACATCTTAAGCGGAGAGAGATGACAAATAGTTCTGTGGTTTAAGGATGCTGTAGCAGAGGAGTTAGGAGGGTACAGATGGGATAGAATAATACACACAAACAAGTGGTACCAAAATAATGAGGCACGTGAGTCCCTGCTGAGAAGAAAGCCTTGTAGAAACACCTAATTTTGCTTCAAAAAGAGATAGAACGAAAGAGAACAAATGGGCAGAAATGATGAAACAGGAAAAGATAAGTAGATTTTTCTGTGAAGAACATGCTGTTCTCCATAATCTAAAGAACCTGATTAATGTACTCTGTTTCCACCTGCGCAAACCTTGCCTTTGTACATGTACTGTTTATTGCAGGTAGGTCCTCAGCTACGACATAGTCAGTTCATCAGTGTCACAGTTTCTACTTCAGGATGATCCTGATGGTTAATAAATGCTTTGGAGTAATCCCAAATGACATAGCAGATGTGCACACTGCACAAGTCACACATAGCACCGTGGGGACAACCCCAGAGACCTCCAGGCTGCTTCAGGCAGGGTGTTGGGCTGCTCTTCTTCATCTCCTTCCCCCTTGAGCCCCAAGGGGAATATGGGTGTGAATGGGAGGCGGGTGTTGCTCCACCCTCTCCTCCCCACACCTTCCTGCCCCGTGGGTGCAATATCCATGTAGCTTCACAGCCTGTTCTTCTGTCCCATTGTTGGTGTGGGGGATTGGTGCTGGCGATGAATTCAGATAAGCTGCAGGCTTATGTGATAGCACAGTGATCTGAAGTTGGAAAGAGCAGAGGAGGAGAGGAGATGGTTGAGTCCTGGGAAAGGAAATGAGAGGATGGTTCCTGCTTAGTTTCCCTTAGAAATGCAGTGCTAAAGGGGTCCTGATCCCGTGGTACCCTGAGCACTGCAGCATGGAGTCCTGCACAGTCACACTCTTGTTGTGCACCTTCCACCTCTCTGTACGACTGACTCCAATAGAAATGGTGCTGGCAGGAGTTTCTCCTATCAGTTTACTATTACTTGATCTTTCACGTACTAAGTCTCTAATCTGGAGCAAACTCCCTGTTTGCCACTGTGCACTTAGTTGTACTAAATTCTTTTTTCCTGGTTAAATTGGGGGCAGTAGTAAGGCCACTGCTGTAACCATCCTCAGAGAGATCTGTCTTCAGGAAGGAGGTGTCTGCATTCATTGTTACACTCTGCTCCTTTCCCACCAGTGTTGTAAAATTAGGATAATGATGCACCTTCTCCCCCCGGCAGCTGTGGGGCTGGTAATTTCATTTCCAAGACCAGAAAGTGACTTTTAGGTGTTTCCTCTCTCGTTATTGAAACAGTTGAAGTGGCAGTTGTAATTGTAATGGGCTTTATACCCTTTCAAGTGTGGTGGCACACAGGGTCACGGGGGGAACTGTTTCAGCTAGACCCGGGTGAGCAGAGGTCTTGGAGATGTGCCAGTCAATTGAGGGCATATTTCTGACTGCTGCTAACAAACAGCTGCAAACATCTGTCTGTTCTTTTGGCTAAACGAGACATAAATGTCATAAATCTCTAGAAAGGCAAACATGAGTAAATATTGCATTAAGTCTGATGATAACTTCGATCGTTACGAGGTTTATTTCAGGAGAAGTGAACAATTAATGATTGTGATGAGAACAGACTCTCCCAGCCAGCACTGATGCTGGAGGTGGTGAAGATGTGTCAAGGGACATCATCCAACTTTCATTGAGAGAAACGCTCGAAGTCAGGGCTTCCCAATTTCCAGGAGTTAGATTTCCATTACCTCCGGAGAGCCAGGAGTGGGTTCTGATGTGCCTGCTGGTGCTTCATTACCAGCACGTTGAGTATTTCTTCTTGAAAAATGAAGACTGAGTGAAGGATGCGTTCTGGTGGTGTGAAGCTCAGCAGTGCCTTTAGGCCGTAATGATGTGGTAGCTGTGTTGACATCTCTTGCTGGAGCTCATTTGTATGAGTAGTCTTGCTTTGGCTTTGTAAATAATAAAGTTTTTAGTGTCATCACTCACTGCACTAGCCTGCACGGGCTCTTGGGCTGGTGCTCACTGTGTAGGAGGTGGCAGTCTTAAAGGGATAAATCACTGTGGGAAGGACTTTGTCTTCTAAAAAAGAATTTAGAATATTTTAGATTTTAATTATTCTGATCTGACTCCTTCTGGTTCATTACAACCTCTTTAATAAGACAACCCGGGTCTTTTGAAAGCCTGCCCTGAGAGAATTATGACAATGTTTTGTCAATATTATTACAGTCTTAAGTAAAAGTGGGATGGGGTCTAACCAGGGCCTGGGAAGAAAGAGTGACCAAACCCCTGGGGGCTCAGAAGCACTGAGGCTTCATCTTTGAGATAACTGCTTATCATTGCTTGACATCAGATTATTTTTTTTTTTGTTATTCTGAAGCTTTTGCTTTACATTTCCAGATATTATGGAAAGAGTAATCATGTTTTTTTCTGGTGGAGACTGTTCAGTCTGACATTCCCAGTATGTCTCTGTCATGGCTTTCTAAAGCACTGGTGTTCACAGATCAGCTTCCATTACATATACAACTAAATCCAAATCAGCAGCTCATTTTTTCCCCTGTCAGTACTCATTACCCCAAATTCTCAAGTGCCTGAATGCCAAACGTGATGCCTCTTGCCATTTAAAGGAGAACCACAGGCATTCCTCCCCAATTCCAACAATTAAATTGAGTGTGTTGGAATAAGGAGAAGAAAACTCCACTCATTATGGATAAATTATCTCACAGCTAAAACGATGTCTCTGATCCCCTGGGAGAGTGGTACCCATGTGTCTCAAATTGCTCTTGTCACCTCTTGAGGAAGCTTGGTTAAGTTGACTCAACATGAGAGCCCAATGTTAAAAATATACTGGGTTTTATTGTTGGTTTAATTTACCCCTGCTCTGGCTGACAACTTGGTAACTCATCACCTCCACAGGTTAATGCCAGGCTGAACAGGCATGGGGGATGTGCTATGGTTGGGAGCAGTGGTGTGAGAGCCAGGTGATGGTGCAGGAGGCTGGACAAGAGATGTGCAGCTGCACCTTGGCTCTACCCCAGCCAACAACTCAGGTTCAGACTCTGTTAATTAGGAAACCTTCCTGTACACCAATAAAGGAGTTTGTCTTGTTCATTGCCAAGCAAGCAGGATTTCCAAGTGTGTACCCAAGGAGTCTGAAAGAAGCAAAAATGCACTGAAATTCAAATGTGGTTTTGTGAATTAGTAACCAGGGTGGTGGAAGGAATTACGAGAGGTCAGAATAAAACAAAAAAAGACAAAAAGCCCCCAGCTGAATCCAGGTGTCTCTAAAACTTTCTAACTCTTCATTTGATAACACAAAAGATCCTGGTAAGTGAAAATTTATCTGCTGTTGGAATCGTGCAGTGGTTCTCGTTCCACTTGCAGAGTAATCCAAGGAGCTGAGTTAAACAGTATTTTTACAGCAGTTTTGGGGAGCATGGGTTTAGTGGAAGGAGCACATTCTTCATGCTCTAAGGATATCATATTTATTTGAGAGATTTTCTTGGGGCAAAATGAGAATCAAAACTTCCCACAAAAACACCAGGATGCAAGGCTGCCAGTTCAGTGGAGTTGTGCTCAACACCAGTCTGTGGTTTTAGGAAATCAATATTGGCATAAGAAATAAAGCCCGAGCTGAAGTTGTTAAACTGTAATTTATGTAAATCTTTTTTTTTCCTGATGAAACTAAGGGTGTCTCCTCAAAAGCCAACACAAGACTTGGTGAAGCTTTCCTGCTTACCAGCAGTGCTGCTTGTACACAACCCGGTGCCGCGCAGTGGGACTAAGGCAGGACTTTACGTATTTGTTGCCAAGCTTGGATGAGCTTGAGTTTTCCACCACTGTTTTTTTAATGGAGTCCTGTGGAAATAATTCCCTAGCTTTGCTAACTGCAGCACCAGAAATTACCCCGACTCTTCAAGGAGCTTGGTAACATGGCTCATTTGCAAGGAAAAGCAAGGTCTGTTGCCAATTAAAACCGCAGAGACTCATTAAATGCCTTCGAGAAGGATGTTGCCTTCATGTGTTCTCTTCAACAACTGTGGGAGCTGGTGTAAAGCCTGCTCAGATCTTCTTAAAACAATCACATACGCTGGAAACTCAGCCGTTTGATTTAAACCTTCCTGATCCTGCTTACAGATATGAAACCCGGGTTGACCAAACCAGGGGTGATCAGGGCGCAGATCAGTCTGGTGTGCCTGGTAGGAGATAAATGGATGTATCCTTGGAGAAAGTAATTTAAACCCTCCCTTGCACTGTCTGTATTTTTCTCTGACCTTTATGGTTTTTGCCAGATAATGTGACAAAGTGGAATTGAATTATTCCTCCATGGGAAAGACCACAAGAGAAAATGATGTTGAGGACAATGGACAAGGTGTGGCAGAACTTTTTTCCTATCTCCTTGTTCAGTAGGCAGGAGCATCTTCTGTGTGGCTCAGGAGATGCGAGTATAGGGATGGGTGGGCCTGACTGTGTGGAACTGAGCAGTGAAATTTTAACCAAGGGAGTGTTTAATCAAAGAGAGAATAGCCTGAGGTGAGAAGAGCAAGAGGAAAAGTTCATACGGCACCTGGGTTTGTTGTGTACCTGAGCCATCAGCAGGCAAAAATCAGAGCTGGTTAAGGGAGCAGGGCAAAAGAGAGGAGCAATGGAATGATTCATCTTGGGCTGTGTTGCTGCTGGATTATTAGTTATTTTTCAGTGGTAAGGAGTACAGTGGCGTGATGTAGGCAGGAATGCCCAGCCATGAGAAGTTTCAGTCCAGGGTCGTGCTGTTGTGTCCTGCCTGGTGGCACGCAGGTAGCAGCTACCTGGCAGAACCCCAGTGGGAAATGGTGTGTTGTCATTCTCCCCTGCACATGCACCTCTCCCAGTGGAAATAAGAAGGTCCAGAAGCCAGGCTGTGTGCTTGATGGGCAAACCCTGGCATGGATCAGTGTCCAGTTGAGGTGCTGCATTTGCTGCAGGATGTAGGAACAAGCCCAGGCAGCTCGTTCCTTTGCACGACGCTTTTGGGAGGGGAGAAGGAAATGAAACAGCTGAGCAAAAGAAAATCGATTTGGTTTTGGTTGTGGTTAAGTGTCAGTCAGTGCTTAAACTGGTTTCCTTCTAATACAGTGACTTTATTTAATCCTGATGCAGTTGTGGTGCCTGAGGATTGGAGTCCCCGTATGGATTACGAGAGCTGTGGCAGCACGGACATTTCTGAAGCGTAGCCTGACCATCCATACAGGGTTAGGGCTTATCCTGACCTTTACTTTAACTTACTGTTTCCAATCAGGTGAACTTCAGCTGCTTTCTAGTAGTGCAGCAAAGCTGAGCAGCTCCTTGCAGGCGAGGTATGATCAGAAATGACTGGAGGAGCAGATACGGGGCTGCGTGTTGATGGTCTGCTTGGCTTCTTCAGGAGGCCATGAGCTCGCAGAGCTGCACTGCATGTACTTTGTTTCCCCCATTCCTGCATGTGTGACGCCCCCATCTGTGTACATATTGGTTCTTCATTGTTATTTAAAGATTCCTGGGACAGAGGAGTTTGATCCTTACTGCTTCAGCTGTTTGAGGAACAGTACCCATCAGAATGTCTCTTGGGCTCAGGCTCAGGCTTTCACCACTACCAATATTATTTGGGAAATAGATGTTTTCTGCTGTACATTACATTTTCTACCCCTGGTGACACAGAAGGAGAGGCAGTGTCTTATTCTGACTTAAACACTGTGACCCAAAATTTGAAAGTTCTATTCTTTGAGCTTTTTTTTTCCCCCTTTCAGTGTTTCTAACATAAAAGGTCTGGAAGGAAAGAAAGCCCCATCTATCCAGTTCTTAAGAATCATGAGGCTGAAATAAAAAATGACTTACAAATAAGGAAGATGCAAGCTCTGCAACATGTTATTTACTTCTCTGAAGAAATGCTTTATCTTTCCCATTCTATTGGATCAGCGTAGGAATTTGAATTCCAGTTCCTGGCTCAGGAGCTCCTGCAGTTGGAGCTGACAAAGCAGCAAGGGATGGGTGCTGCTGCTCCGGGGCTCGGCTGGGTTATGAAACACCAACCCTGCCTCCAGGACCTGTCAGTGTGGATTTTTCTTCTTGATTTGAGCTGCCATTAAAAACAAGACATCCCCAGCACTTGCTTGCAGCAGCTCTTTAAGTGTTCTTCTGGTTGAGGTGTTTGTGTCGCCTTTGTTCTTGAGAAGATCTGCCTCATCTCTCAAAGTCTTTAATGAGTGCTTTTAATTAAAATAAAGTTTTTTCTTTTTTCCTTTGGGCTTTGTTTGTTTGGTTTGTTATTAGCAATAAGGTTTGTTTAGTTTGCTTGCCTTTGGCATCCTCAGCATTTTCAGGATGGAAAGTGTTGTGGTTCAGGGGCTCAGTTTTCTACGACTCATTTGACTGGAATTGGTTTTATCTTTCTTTTTTTTTAACTTTTATTTAAACTGAACGTTTGTTTATATGTTTTTTTTCTTTCTATTAAACTTATTCTAGATTAGCTTTGTCACAGTGCTTACCCAGTACCAAGTTTCCCCCCTGTTTAATACTGCTGTTACCTTTGTATTCTCGGCTCACCCGCAGATGCTCTGACTTGTTACTTACTGTGTCTGATACAGAAGCAGCACGGTCATCATGCAGGGGAGATGAATTGTTTCTCAAAGAGTTGTTTTTTAAAGAGTCCTGAAAATAATTTTGTTGATATCTTTCGTATTGTTCTAATTGCAGAGTTGGATACTCCGAGAAACCATCACCCTTAAACATGTTTATACGTAGATTTTCTCCATGCAGCCCTCGAAGAAGTAGTTAATATTAACAGCAGCTGTAAAATAATCACTTCACAAGAGCTTCCTTTCCATCTCCTTTTATTCATGTCCCCAGAAACGTTGCTGATGTGTGAAATATGGCCAGAGCAGTTTTGATAAATGAGATGTCTGAACTTGGCTAATGACAGCGAACCCTCACGTTGAGCAGGAGGATGCAGTAGTAGTATTTACCAGTCATAGTAATTTATGGGCTCAACAATCCACGCTCTTTACTTAGATCAGAATGTGACAGACTGCACGGGCTCTGCTTTTGACTCGCAGTATATAGCAGTTTCTTCTTCTAGGCTATTTCCTGGTGCTGATTGGGAAACAAAATGCTGCTTGGTGCTGAGACGAACACAGAACTGATCGATTTGTGTTTCAGAACCAAAGCAACCATCCCCTTGTGTTCTCTAAAGCCACTTTAGAAGGTGCTTGAGGAAATGAAGCCACCCCATGCTGCTTTGCCCGGTGTCCACAAAAGCATAGTTTTTAAAGGTAATTTTACCTTTTATAATTCAAGGTTTCTTTCTGAGTTACAATGGATTAATTTTCAAGGCTTGATTGCACCTTTCTCTAGTGGAGGAGTTGTGCTTCACTATATTTGAAGTCCATCACTTTCAATAAACCTCCATGAAGGTAATCTTAAATAAGCTCAGAACAACAAGCTCGAGGGTGTAACTAGTGAGTAAATGTCACTGCAATTTATATTTCTTTCAGCCAAGCTGTAGCATCTTCATCTCCACCGACTGGTGTGTTTGGTCCCTTTGGACCATGCTGATCCTGCTTCCTCCACTGTCTCTGGTAGCAATGGGCTCCAGATCTTCCCAAACCACGGGGAGCAGGAGTATTTTTTCAATGTTACACCTATCTGCTACAAGTTTCATTGATGTTTGTTTGGTTTTTTTAAATTATTTTGCCCACCTTAATTCAGACTTCCAAAATCTAAGGAACATACAGTGCTGGTATTTATAACCTTAACCTTACAAATAAAGAATCCAAAGTTTTCTTAGCACATAACACTTTTGAAGAATTTCACATTGAAGTTCTGTGAACCTGTGTTCAGAATTACTAGCTATTAGTTCCTCTAAAAACAAACAATAAATAAATTGCACTATTCCCATTGTGCCTCTCAAATATTAGCAAGAAGGAGTGAATTGGAAGGAATTTATTTTTTCTTGTATCAAAAGACTTTTTTTTCCTTTCTTGACAAATAAGTGATCAACAAAGAGTGATTGTATCTGCTGTGGTTTGGTCTCTTTAAAATGATGAACTCTTTCTCCCTTATTTAGTCTTTAAAGTTTTGCCCTGGAAAGGTTTATGGTAAAATCTTTAGCTTCTGTAGGGTTTTGTACTCTCAAAGTAACTATAGAAGCATACACAACTTCCTACATTTGGTCTGTGTTACAAGGTAAGGACATGTTTTAGCATCAGGCTGCCTATCCATTGGTATAGTTTGCACAAGGAAAAATTGCAAATATCAATATGGAAGGTTCTGGGGCCATGGTAAAGGTGAGCTCTACCCTTGTACAGTGCTGCCCCCTGGGGTGATGGACCCTCAAACAGTCCTTTCCACCTGGGTGTCTGCAGGAAAGCAGTTTGTCTCCATAGACAATTAGCTTGAAACCTACTTTTCATGCCATTTTGGAAACCTATTTAGTAGTAAGTTTTTCTTCTCCCTTCCCCTTGCTCCCTAGCTCTGCTTTTGGAGCTCACCCCAAGGAGTTCTCCAAGGGAGTTCTCCTTCCTGGGCAGAGCCACACTCCCGCTCTGGGTGCCTGTGCAGGGAACAAATACATGTGCATCCTTCTCTTAAATACTCCCCAGGTCTAGTGCTAACTATGCTTTCCTTATTTTGTGTGCTTTTTTAGCTATTGCAGGGCTCAAAATAAGGTAGGGCAGCCCTGTAAGGGTGTTGGATCAGTGGAGGGCACCTTCCCCGTGTATTTGTGGTGTCCCTGGAGGAGAGGAGCTCTTGGCAGCAGGAGGGGGCAGTGAGGGAACAAGGGAGAAGAGCAGGCAGCATGTGTGGGATTACAGGGGAGGGGATGGAGAGCAGGGAATCGGGAGGGACTGTGGAGTTTGTTGTGACTGACAGAGATGCTGGGAGTTGCTGCTGGGAAGTGGATGGCTCTTTGCGGAGGTGTCTCCGCTCGGGTGTTTGTTGCATGGGTATTTTCAGTGAGAGGTGTTGGTGTAGCAGATGGCTGTGCCATGTGCTGTATTACACCGTGTTTGAGGTTCTAGTTAATATATGGAAAAACAAAACAGAGACACAAGAAAACATGTCTACTACCCTGCTGACTTTGCTAGTAGATTTTTTTCTGCCGTTCACCATCTGTGTTTTCTGATTTACCTTCAGGAATTGCAAATCCCTTCGAGCAGTGTCAGTGTCCTCCTGTATATTACCATGCTTGTTTTTAGGGGGCTGACACCATACTCCAACTTCTCAGCACTTCCCAAAACGATCAGCTGAGCCAGCAGCATGCAAATTATTTGCCACATCCTGTTCAGGGAGTATCAGCCTCTGAAAATTGAATTATTGAACCAGCACTAATGAACAGGTAAGAAGAGCTGGACATCTTTTCTTCTTCCTTTCAAGCACTGCTAAATTCTCAGCTGGCTGATAGTAGTGGGACATTAGTTTTTCAAACTAAGAGGACTCAGAGGAAAATGTTTGCCATCCCTGTGGCTGACATAAGGTAGGAGATGTCTGTGGAGATGGCATCTGATGGTGCATTGAACAAAATGACAACTCCTGGTTGTTTCTCCTGGGATTATTCCTCCTGGGTTATTTCTCTGCTTTTGTGTAGACCCCCCAGCAGTGCTGGATCCAGTTCTGGAGTCCCCAACACAAGAAGGACACGGAGCTGTTGGAGAGAGTCCAGAGGAGGCCACAAAGATGGATCAGGGGTCTGGAGCAGCTCTGCTCTGGGGACAGGCTGAGAGAGTTGGGGGTGTTCAGCCTGGAGAAGAGAAGGCTCCAGGGAGACCTTAGAGCACCTTCCAGTGCCTGAAGGGGCTCCAGGAAAGCTGGAGAGGGACTGGTGCCAAGGGCAGGGAGTGATGGGACGAGGGGGAATGGGTTCAAGCTGTTCCCTGGTAGTGTTGAAGGCCAGGTTGGATGGGGCTTGGAGCAACCTGGTGTGGTGGGAGGTGTCCTTGCCCATGGCAGGGGGTTGGGACTGGATGGACTTTTAAAGTCCCTTCCAACCCGAACCATTTGATGATTCTGTGGATCTTGTGATCAGCTCCATCAGGGGTCTGAGAGCAGCATCCAGGCTTCAGGTTTGTCCCTGGCTCACGTGTACTGTGTCCTCTGTGTCCTCTCAATGCCTTTGCATAAACACACAGTTTGGCTTGGTGTGAAAAGCTGTTCAACATGAAGAGGTGACACTGCTCTGTATCCTTGTGGGGCCTCTTGCCAGGAAGCTGTCTCTGAAACAAATGCTTAGCCACCACAGAGGGTGGTTCTTGGGGCAGACCTTCCTCTGGGCACCCTCCTGCTGTGTGCTGCAGGCAGCCAGGTCTCTGTGGGGTTTTCGTTGCTGATGACAGGACTTGGTGTGGCATGTCTCCTGCCAGGGATGGAGCTCCAGGCTAAGGGAGCATGCCACAGCCCTCTGGTTGGAGGTGTTCTGCAGACAGTGCCTGCATTGATAAAAAATAATGTTCATTATTTATAGTGCAGCTCTTTATTCTGGATCCGTACACGTTGCCTTGGGCTTTCACAGCAGAGCCTTCCACTGTCTCCATTTCATGCGTGGTGTTGGGAGTGGGGTTTGTTTACAGAGACCAAGTGTTGTGGGGAAACATTTCAAGTTGAGGAAGGACTGTTGAGGGCAGCTAGAGCTGTGCGTGAGCAAGCCTTCGTCTGCCACAGCTTTGTGTTTCTGCTGTGATGTGTCAGTTTAAAACAGTGATTCATCATCAGTTAAGTCTCTTCTCCCCATCGTTGCTGATGACAGGACGAGAGGAAATGGCCTCAAGTTCCATCAGGGGAAGTTTAGGTTGGAGATTAGGAAGAAGTTCTTTCCTGAGAGGGTGGTTGGGCACTGGAATGGGCTGCCCAGGGAGGTGGTGGAGTCCCCGTCCCTGGGGGTGTTCAAAAAAGGGGGTGATGAGGCACCTGAGGCCATGGTCTGATGGTCTGATGGTTAGGAATATGATGGGCTAAAGGTTGGACTTGATGACCCTGAAGGTCCCTTCCAACCAGAATGATTCTGTGATTCTAAGTCGTAAAATAAGCCAAATATCAATGGGAGCTGAAAAAAGCTTCTGTATTTGGGGGGGGGCTGGGTACTGTCTCACCAGACTCACTGGGTGTTTTGATCTACAGGTACTCAGTGACAATACAATGGAAATATTTTTGATTATGGAAATCATCAACCATAAATTCTTTAGCTAGTGGCAACTCGGTTAAGTAAGGGTAAAAAATGCCAAGCTTCCAGTGCAGGGTGATGCCCTGGATGGAGGTCGTCAATGCCCCAAATTAACTCAAGTTTGTGGTGCTGTGATTTCCTTGCACTCACCTGCTCAAAAGGTTTCTGGCAAAGATGGGCTTAATATTATTTAAGTGCCAGTGTTTAAAAGCAGTTGGACACCAAATAAATCGACAAAATAGGAGACAGGTTTTTTAATTAGAAGGAAAAAAAAAAAGCAGCTGAACAAGCCCTTGGTATTGCAGGTTTGAAAAACTCATTACACTTTATGAATCACATCTTCTCTCTGAATGTACAGAGCGGGAGTGCTTTTATTTGTCTTCAGACTGCAATAAAAACCAACCAGACAACAGACTCCTGACAGCTGGATTCACTCCTCCTAAGGTATTTGCAAAAACCTTTGCTTCTGAATGTAAAAGTAATGGGTGTGTGAAATGGGGTTGGGGGAGGTCTGCTCTTCTCAGCTCCACCTGACGCCCATCGGAGGAGATGAGATTTAAATAGTGGATTGTTTTTAATTAACCCCAGGCAAAAGCAGCCTGTGAAGAGACTCGACAGTATTTTGTTAGTTCTTTGTGTTCCCGGGGTAGTCTGCAGCCTCTCTAAAGAACACAAAGTGCAGGTGCCACTGTAAAGCTGTCTTCTCCTTTCTCATGACATGTCCTGGGCACCCTCAATTGTTTTGATGGGAATTGAGTTGAACTCCCGACATTTGCAGCCAGCTGAGCAGCTCAGATAGCATTGAAAACTCAGTGCAGAGATCTAAACAAGAAAAGATCCCTGCTAGCTTTGAAGGAGGAGAATTGTCTCTATTTCTTGTGTTCATCTTTCAGCTCTCAGGTTACTCTGCCTGCCTTGCCTGTAGTAGAGGGCAGGAGTAATGACTGATTAAATTCACACAGTGTACCCAACTCAGAACCTGTCTTTTTAAACTTGGATCTTCTTTCACGGGCAAGGTGAAGGGAAGAATTTCTTTGTGGCAAGAGTATCAGTGTTGAAGAAGGCAGCATTTGGGGATTTACCAATATCTGAGGGTTTCTGGTGTGCCAGACCATGGAGCTGTGATGTTTGTAACACGTCAGACTTGGTACTACTTAATGTTTCCTGAAAGAGATCTCCTAGGTGAAGCTCTCCAGAAGTTTCATCCCCAGTGTGCAATCACAGGAATGTAACACTTGTGAAACCAAGTTCTCTCACAGGAGTAACTTGAGCACTGCCAAAAAAGTCACGTAGAGTTACTCTGGTAACAGGGGACTTTGTGGTAGTGTGTCTGTGGAAGATGGTGGGAAAGGACCATGCTCCTCACAGCTTATACCAGAAGACAAGAGGATCCAGAGAGCTAGGAGCAAATGGCAGTGGGTTCTCAAAGGGCTCATGCTGGGAACTCAGTGGGGTGCCCAAAGCTTTGTGGTTGGGCTTGTCCTTATGGGAGGCAGGAGTGAGCTGGAGGGCAGAGAGCTTGCGGGGTGGGGAGTCAGTGTGGGGGACAGGAGCTCCTAGGAAGTAGGCTAGGTTGGCTGAGCTCCTCATCCTCATGTGTGAAAACGCCTTGTGGTGGGCGCGTCAATGTTACTGACCCCGTGTCATGAGGACCAAGCACTTGCCCAGATTCACCTCTGGGTGCTGGCTCTTTTGCCTTCCTGGCCCATTCCATCCGTGATAAGATACATTTTCCACTTAAAAACTGTTTAATATCTGATTAGATCTCATATTCTTTGCTTGATGGGTCTCTTTGAACCACTTCAGAGTCCACATTTCCCCTGTGCTTGTGTAGTCCCATCATTTTCCCACACTTTGTGATTCTTCTCCCAGTCATTGCAGGAGATCTCAAACACAGATTTATTGTTGTCAGATAATGCTCTGCGAAAGAGCAAAGTTTGCTTTGTTCTCTGTTTCTCTAACATCCCTGCTCACAAATATCAGACAGGAGTTGATATCAAAGCCTGTCACGTCTTCTCATGCCCTGGCAGAAATACAAGAGCTGATGGCTCTATGGGTGTGGAGCAGGAGCTGTGGTGTCCATGGGTCTGTTTAGTGATGCTGGAGCTGGTGGTGATGGTGGCAGCAGAGGATGGCACTGCTCATGGACCACACGGGAGCTCCTTGCACCGTGCTTCCCAACACAGGGGTAGGGGCCTGCCTGGGGTGGCAGAAGGATGCTTTCTGCTGGAGAGGAATAATGAGGAGAAACTGTGGTCCTGCTTCTGTTTCTGCTTCACTTCGGAGTGGTTTGTTGCTCAGCAAATGATGTATTTCTGCCTTCTGCTTATAAATATATATATGACTATATAAACATTATAT
>VZRW01008538.1:211859-226833 GCA_013398125.1 Aegotheles bennettii
TATATATATATATATATACTCTACTGGGGAAGATGTTTTCATTCATGTCTGACCCGAACCTCTCAAACTCTGCCTTTTCTGACCATTGTCTTTAGTTGTGAAAGTTTGGCAACATCATCTTTGTCACTGCCATCCCAGGGGGTGGAGAATCAGCCAGGGGACCAGACCGTGGGCAGAGCAAGCCTTGAGGAGATCCTGCTACTTCTGCCCTCTCTGCCTCTGTTATTCAGGTGCACACCTCCATGTCCAGTGACACAGGAACTGGATTGGCAAGGAATTTGGGTCAAATATTAACTCCCCCCTAACATGCCAAGAAAATAACCCTTTAGGTTATTTTGAACCTGAGCGTGCACTTTTCACTGCAGCTGGAAGAGCAGTTTTGCTGGCGGGGGGGATGGGGGGTGCGTGGGAATGGGAGGTGTGGGATAGGAGGAGTGCAGCCAGGGCTGCTCCAGGTAGCAGGGAAAGAAGTGGAGAAATCCCCTTTATTCTGTGTTATGATGTTTGGGCATGATTTAACCCTTCAGACTACGAGCTGTCTGGATGCACCCTGAGCTGGCCCAGTTTCTACAGGTAGAAGGTGAGGGCACCAGGGGCTGACAGAGCTTATACTCAGCTGTCCCATGTTTCACATGGGATGGCATTTTGTGTTATTTGAAAGAAAATAAATACACCTGGGGAGGAGCACAGGGTTTAAGAGTGACTTGAGATTCCTGCTTTCTCCTGGGAACGTGATGTGATGGCTGTGAGTTTGGATAAGCCTTTCTCTCCTCAGCATGGACATGGAATGAGGATAATGAGACTTCCCAGGGTTGGCATCAGTGCCCGAGATGGTAGGCATTTTGTTTGAAGTCTCTAGGCTGTGTTCCTAGGTAAGGAGTAATTATTTGTGTGCAATCACTGATGACAGCGTGTTATGGAACAAAAATTGTAGGCAGCCTGGTGAGGTGCCATTGAACCTCATTAGTGTGTTCTTTTGGTGCACAGAACAGTTACAGTTGCATCCTGTAATTTAGTTACCCACACACTGAGATCTTTCATTAGCTGTTGTCATCTTCATTTACTAAGAGAGGGGGTTTAACCTGCCATTAACTTGACTGGAAACTGTAGACACTGAAGCGTTAACAAATTTTACTAGGGATAATGTGTAACCTGATTGGATTGTAATTAGGTGGTTATGCCTGTCCAATAGTGTTTGCACTTCCATATATTCCCTGTAAGGAAATGCACACAGCCCATTGGGTGGAGGTTTTTAAATACATTTTTGAAACATGAAGTTTATCAAGCTTCAGAGGATCACACAATGTTACACTTTGGGCTTGATTTGGAATTTTTTTGCTGCTGTGCAAATATTTGCTTCCCCTTCATTACACGGGGTTTACAATATTTGCTTAAGCATAGTTGTATTTTTCATGGTTGCTTGACAAATCCCCCAACGTCTAAGAAGACTGATTGGTACCTGAGCATTACCCAGCAGTGAGGAGCAAGCTTAACCCACTGCCAACGGCCACTTCTCCAGGCTTCCTTGTGGTTAAAAGAAATCCTTCTTTCTTCTGTCCCTTCCGAGCAGAGGAAGGTGGTGGTTGCTTCCAACAACTGGTGTCCAGCTCCTGCTTCATGGACAAAATCATCTCCCCTCAATTCCAGGCAAGTGTCGTTGCATCCCCCAGTAATACACTCCAACTGGTTTGGGGATGGCAGTGGCTTGTTTTGACAATTTTGAAGCCTGTGAAATGGTTGAGAGGTTTTCAGAATATCCTTAATGTACTGTAGTGATACACAGGGTGAGGGCAGTGAGGACAATCCGGAATTTAAGGATAAAAATGATGGATCTGGCTCAGCACTGAACCAGAGCTGCGTGTATAAACTGGTTAAAAGATTACAGCCCCAAATCCATTAAACACTGCAAGGTTTTCTCTCTTCTCACAGAACCTAAGGTTATACCCTGAGTAGTTCTTTGGCCATCTTTACTCATGTCTATAAATAAATTTATAGGGATTTTATGATGAAAATTAATGTGCCCAGGATCTTTTCTGGGTTCTGTTGGGCCTGAAAGAAAAGTCTTGAAAGCAGATTGGTTTTGTGGTGCCCAGCTCATACCAACAGCTAGGTGAGATCCACAAGGTTTTTGTCTCCTGAAGCATTCTTATCTCTTATTAATAAAATAGAGCAAAAGCAGCCAAAAATGCTGCTTCCCTTTCAATAAATGAAAACACGGAAAGTAATATCTTTATCCTTAAAGATGCACGAACAAGTGTTGCTGCATCAACTAGGATGTCAAACTTTGATGTCAAAGGATGGTGAAGGGCCTAGAAGGGATGAGCTATGAGGAGCGGCTGATGGCACTTGGATTGTTCAGCCTGGAGAAGAGGAGGCTGAGGGGGGACCTCATTGCAGTCCATGGCTTCCTCCCGAGGGGAAGAGAAGGGGCAGGGACCGATCTCTGCACTCCTGTGACAGTGACAGGACTGGGGTGACAGCAGGAGCTGAATCAGGGCAGGTTTAGGTTGGGTGTCAGGAGAAGGTTTTTCCCCCAGAGGGTGGTGGAGCACTGGCCCAGCTCCCCAGGGCAGTGGGCACAGCACCAACCCTGCCTGAGCTCAAGCAGCGTTTGGATGATGCTCTCAGGCCCATGGTGTGACCCTGGGGTGTCCTGCACAGGGACAGGGGTTGGACTCCATGATCCTGGAGGGTCCCTTCCAGCTATGTTCCATACGTTCTATGGTTCTGTGATTCTATGATGTGATGTCTCTTGATGCACCTCTTACCCTGGGTTTGCAGGTGCCTTGGCATTAACCTCACCTCTGGGGTGAGCCTCCCTCTAGAGAGAGAAGGGATTCAATTGGAAAAAGTTCTCGGGTGAGGAAGGGCTGGCCCCGGTTGTCCCATCATGAGCCACTGTGTCCCAGCACTTGGAGGGACTGACCTGGACACTCCAGCTCTGGGCAGTTTGGAGCTCCCTTGGCTCCAGCTGCCCTGGCGGTGTCATGGCTCGCTGGGAGGGTGGTCAAGGGCATCCCACAGGGATGGGAAAGTCCTGCCCAGAAGGGTTTTCCTGAGAGTGGGTAATGGGCACCTTAAATTTCTGCAGGGCAGGTTTGTGGCTGGGATCGAGCACAAACTGTGGACTGTTTCCCAGACTTGGAATTTTTTTTAAGGAAACGATTGTACTTTTCCAACTTATTCTGGAGCTTAAATCTTTTCCCAATGCCTTTGTTATACGTGCTGAAAGGGAAAAAATAATGTTATGAAACCACGTTTAAAAAGAGTCCTTATTGGCTTTCAGTCTGATAGGGGGAAGGTGTTAAGGGTTTTGTCCTTTAATATCAGTTTATCCTTGAGCAGCACAGGAGCTGAAGTCGGTAAAGAAGCGATTCCTCATGGAGAGAAACACTCGTTTCCATATTGCTCCTTTTTTATGTTATAGTCTCAGTTAATTAACTGCGACGGATTTGTATGGGCGATTAACAGCCAGATTCTGAATTCATTGTGTGTCTGATCTCAGCCCTCACGTTAGCAGTGGAACAATGGGAATGTCTTTTAATTGCTATTGTAATTCTCACTGCGATGGAGTCTTACGGCTCTCTGGTGGGTTTGAAATGAAAATGTGACGCAGAGTAGTGTGAGTCTTTCCAAACCAAAATGTTCCAGGCCCTTTGAGGAGATGTGCCTTCCCATAAACCATCTTCTGCACACAGCATTTTACTGGCTTTGATGAGAGTGCACCAAATAAAACCCAGTCAGTTATTTTTACTTAAAAAGGAAGGAGTGCAGATACTACAGATCTGTGTACGTGTCCTGTACCGAGTCCATCTTTAGTGTGACTTCCAGTGGAGCAGCCTGCAGAGTAGGAAAGGCCACTGCATTTTCATAAGGTATTTTGAAGCCCACAAAAAATGCCCTGCTAAAATTACCTCCTTTCCCCAGTTCTGGAGTCCCCAGTGCTTTGGCATAGGGCCGGAGCAGACGCTAGTAGATTCGGTAGCTTGTATGAGTATGGCCAAGCTGGGAGTGCCGTGAGGTCCTCCATTGGAAGTGCTTCTGAGCTGCATCTCTGTCTAAGAAGAATCAAAGAATCATAGGATAGAATCATAGAATCATTATGGTTGGAAGGGACCTTCAGGGTCATCAAGTCCAACCTTTATCCCATCATATCCCTAACCATCAGACCATCAGACCATGGCCTCAAGTGCCTCATCAACCCGTTTTTTGAACACCCCCAGGGACGGGGACTCCACCACCTCCCTGGGCAGCCCATTCCAGTGCCCAACCACCCTCCCAGTAAAGAACTTCTTGCTAATTTCCAGCCTAAACTTGCCCTGATGGAACTTGAGGCCATTTCCTCATGTCCTGTCATCAGCAATTCGGGAGAAGAGACCAACACCAGCCTCACTACAACCTCCCTTTAGGTAGCTGTAGAGGGCAATAAGGTCTCCTCTCAGTCTCCTCTTCTACAGGCAATGTAACGGTTCGAGCTGCTTCTTACAAGTGAAGTGTTCCACAGTCTGTGGGAGCACTGCAGAAGTCCTGAGGAGTTGGGCTGGGACTGAAGTTAACACTTAACCTCACTCAACTCTCAGTACAATGTTGGAATGTACATCTAGGACCTAAAGGTGAAGGATGGGACAGGTCAGTCCCTTGGAGCCCTCCCGAGGAGCATGGCCTGTCAAGGAGACCTTTTGCTGGATGAGTTTTGTTACAACATGGAGTTCTCTAACTTGCTTTCTGCCAGATACTTGTCAAGTTATATATAACATTTCTCCAACAGCAGAGGCATTAACCTTTATTAACCACTGCAGAGTCTGTAACTGCTTAGAGACTGACGTGATAATTAAGAGCACATCATGGGCTAAGTTCAGTCCTACTCAAAGTCCATTAATTTTTATGACGATGATGAATTTCAGTGAAGTAGTAATTTGTTTTTCTCTCTGTATGGAAAAGCATTATGCTGTAAATTCCATCTTTCGGAGTCCAAAGGGCTAGAAGATAGCCGTGCTCATGAATAACACTGCAGCTGCTCCAGCAGAAGCATCACGGTCTGACTGCAGCTTTCTAACAACGCTGATGTTTTCATGTCCTAAGTCTTAGGTGTTTAATGGAAAAGCAGAGATTCCACAGGCTGGGAAGAAGAGCCTGGTTGGATATAGGAGCTCCTCCAACACCATAATTCTGAACGGCAGCACCGAGCAGAATGGCTCGGGATGGATCCGTCTTCCCTTCTTGCATTTATGGCTCACATTATCCTGGCCACTTTTAACTGCCTTGAGTGAGAAGGGTGCAATTTCCAGGGTAGGGAAAGATCCACTGGGAAGGGCTTGCTCAGCTTCTGTTTGTGCTCTCTGTGAAACCCGTTCTGAGCAGCATTAGCAGCTGGTCATCTCGGGACCATGGAGAACTGCTGAATACCTTCTGATTTCACGTCCAGTTTGAAGCAACAACATTTCTTATCCTTTACTAACTCCAAGCCTGCAACACGTACGCTGTAGCTGAGCACATCCCGTTCTGATCTGTGGGTCCTGCTGGCATAGGAATATTTCCTCTCCTCTGGTTTTGAAGCAGAATCTCCCTGGTGTGAGCTGTCAGGCAGCTGTCTGATCTCCTGCAGCTCACCAAAGACAGTCTGGCCAGGACTCGCCAAGGGTGGGGGTAGGTATTTTCTCCCCAGATGTTGCATTTTCTATCACCTTGTCCTCATGTAGCAGCTAGGGCATGCTCTGCAGGCTCTGGGGAGCTTGGAACTCTGACTGGAGCATGCAGATTGGAGAGTTATTTCCCGTTTTGGAAGATGGCTGGGGCGTGGGGAGCCCTGTGTTTCTCAGGTCATGGGCAGTGAGCTTTACAGGCAAGATTTAACCCTAAAAGAATATGTTTCAGCAAAGATTCTGCTCAGGCAAAGGTTAAAGCAGGTCAATCTAGAGTAATGAAATAAGATCATAAGATGTTGAGGTGATGTGGTGCCATCCCAGATGATGTTTATCCGTGGAAATAATTCTTTGCACTTTGCCTCACATCTCCCATGCAAGACACAGCTATCACCATCCACGGGTGCTTTGCAGGGAGAGGGGAAACAAGGGCCAGGAGCTCTGTGCATCACCATGGAGCTCCCTTTGGCTGGCAGATGCCGATTTCTGGTTTGCATGGAGATGTCCTGCTGTTGACAGAGATGGGCTCCCCAGCTTGCACATTGTCTTGGCAAAGAGGGAGCCGATGCTCCCAGTGTAAACCTCATGCATTTATTTCCCTGTGCACAGAAGCTGCTTTCTATCTAATGAAATGCAAAGCTCTATAAATAAGGTGCTTAAATTGGTGTCTGCCTATGGCTGTGGAGCTGGCAGGTCCCTCCTGGAGGTTCCACCACGGTCGTGTTCTCCCAGTGCCCGCTCTGTGTTTCCTGCTGGGCTTGGCCTCGTGCTGGGCTCGGAGCTCATGCAATTATTAATTCAACTTGCAGGAGAGAAAACCTAAACACTCACCCAGGTGTTGCTGTTTTGGCTTGGGGAGTTTATATTTTATGCAGTTTCTTATATTTTCATATATTCCTATATTTCATACATTTTGTTGGTACATAAATAGGTACATGTCTTATATCCATAGATTTATAGAGGCTGTAATGTGTGATCACACACCTTTGCTCATGCAGGTCTGGTTTTTCATTTTGCTGTTCCAATCTCAGTGGCTTTCCCTCCCTATGTGAAAGCACCGTGTTCAGAACGTGGGTATTTCAGTGCTCTGAAAATGATCTGATCACAGAGTCCGTGTGCTCAGTTCCCATGGAAATATTTTCTCCTGTTCTTCAAACTGTTGCTTACTGTCAATGTTTATGTGTAATAAAAACACACTGGAACCCTGAGGAAGGAGCTGTGATCTGAGAGGCTCGCGTGGAACAGTCTGCTGGGCATTCTGCAGTGGCTTTGGGTACACCCATTTGGCCATTCGCTTTGTGACCAAGCGCTGCTCTCCCCGGTGACCTCCTTGGTTTTGAATAACTGCTCGAAACAGCCCCACAAAAGCAGATTTGTTGTGTTCGTGCTGCAAAATGTGCCATGACCCAGTTCCACTGCGTGAGTGCCATGTGTTTAAAATGCAATAAATCATCAGAATGCAAATCAGAATTTGTTTATACGACTGCACATGCTAATTAATCCACAATTTTCAGAAGATTATTTTATAGGTGCGCCAGCTCCCTGTGCTGTAGCAACTTTTCCTGCTGGTTACTGCACAAATTTATGAGTAATATATAATAAATTATAATTAGTGCTTAATTAAATGTTAGTACATAATAACTTTTTAATAAGGAGATGTGCTCAGCTATAGCCCTCGTTGATGCCTGACAATAAAACTTCCCCGTTAGAGTTGTTTTGATGTAGGATCTAAGTGATACCTGATCAGAGCTTGGGATGAGAAATTAGAGGTGGCAAATGGCACCATCAGAGATGAAAGCTGGATCAGATAAGGGCAAGGAAGAATATCAGAGAAACAGAAACTGTAGGAATCAAATGAGATTTCACTGGAGGAAGATTTAATGTGTTCAGTCCTGTCGTGTGCTGCCACACGAGAACTTCTTGTGTGTGCCTTACAGCGACTGAAGGAAGTGCTTTCCAGGGTCAAGGTGCTTTGGTCCTGCTGAACTACACAAGTGAAGTTCAGAAAAGATGGTATTTTGCACCTTTCAAAGTTTTTCAAGTCTTTCTGGGTTTTGCTGTAGACCTTTAGCTGTGGTTTGTCCGACTCAAGCGGTGATGGGTTTTGGCTCGAGTTCCCTGAAACCTTTTAGACTTTTGCAGACAAAATATTGTTTGGATTTCCGTGACTGTGCCTTTATCCTCTTGTCTTTTCTTGCTAGTGACTGTGTTATGGGGGTAGATATGCATATGTGTATATATGTATACAGGTGTGATGTTCTTGCACAGGACTCAGGGAGGTGATGGGATCTCCATCCTTGGAGATAAGAAAAACTGGACTGCCCAAAGCCCTGAGCAGCATGGACTTGATTTGGGGGGGTGGTTGGCCAGGGACCACTGGAGGTCCCTTCCTATATAAATCATTTAGTGAATCTGATTCCATTCCGTGAATTAAACAAAAAACATCTCTTAGTTTGATTTTGGTGAGCACATCCATTGGCTAACTTGATTTTCATTCTAAAATGTTTCTTATTAATTCAAAAGGAGATACAGGGTGTTTCGAAAAGATGGACTCAATTTCAGCTGAAGGTCCATTCCAAATGGTCCCCTGTATATGAAAGTACATGCACAATTAGTTACCATTTGGTAAATGTGCTTCTGGTGTTAATGGGAGAATTCATTTTCTCCATCCTTCAAGTCTATTAAATTTGGAAACGCCTTCATCCCAGGTCAGCTTTGTCTGCACACACACAAACTGGTGTGCTTGCTTTGATGGCCCACTTAAATTTTTAGTGTTCTGTTTAGTATCTTTGTAAATTATTAAAGTAATTCATTTTGGGATGACAAACCAAGCTATTTTTAGCCACTGCTGGAATAACTGCTGTGAGCAGAATGGACTGCAGAGAACGATGCATAACGGAGCAAGAACCCAGCCTGACTTTCAGCCCCCAGAGTGATTTTGATGATTTTATGTTGCTATAAGCTATAAAATGAGAGCAGTGAGACAGGGGCTAACTTGGGAGCTCATGATACTGGTGAAAAAAGATATTTCAGAGCTTGAGAGCTTGCCTGCCTTTATTTATGTGTATCTTTTGCAGTTCATTTTAGCACATTCTTTATTTGCCAGAGCATCTGGAGGCCTGCAGCTGATTTTTCACGTGGTGGCCAGTTCAGTTTGTTTAGCCAGCTGCTTGTTTTCTTGACTTTTATTGTTAGTTTTATCTGTCCTCCTGTTAGAGGTGTAGGTATGTGAAGGAAGGAATGGTCACTGGGCTACCTGGACCTGTAACACGGCTCCTTCACGGGAGACCAAGGAGTCAGGGAGAAAGCAGGGTGAGAGGACGTTAGTTTTGAAGCAGACCTAAAACATGAGTCTGATGGGAAACTCAAATCCTGCATAGGTCTGTGGCCCTGAAACCCCTTTGGAGGTTCTTGCAGTGAGCCCTGTGGGCACGGTGGGTCCACCACTGCTGGTTGTGGTCCCCAGTGCACTTAGCATGTATGAAAATGCCATTTATCAAACAGAGATAAGCATCTCACGTGGGACCTTACAGAAGAATTACCATGAACAAAAGATGTGATGGAGCAAAATTCTTGTTTGGACCTCGTGTTGTCCTTGTATCCCAGCTGAACATTTTAGCCTGGAGAAGAGGAGACTGAGAGGAGACCTTATTGCCCTCTACAGCTACCTAAAGGGAGGCTGTAGTGAGGCTGGTGTTGGTCTCTTCTCCCCAGTTGCTGATGACAGGACGAGAGGAAATGGCCTCAAGTTCCATCAGGGGAAGTTTAGGTTGGAGATTAGGAAGAAGTTCTGTCCTGAGAGGGTGGTTGGGCACTGGAATGGGCTGCCCAGGGAGGAGGTGGAGTCCCCGTCCCTGGGGGTGTTCAACAAATGGGTTGATGAGGCACTTGAGGCCATGGTCTGATGGTCTGATGGTTAGGGATATGATGGGATAAAGGTTGGACTTGATGACCCTGGAGGTCCCTTCCAACCATAATGATTCTATGATTCTATAACATTGCAGCTCTTGGCTCCCTCTCCACATGTGGGTTTCTCCACAGCTGCTGCCTTGTGTTCAGCCCCTTGACTGGGCAGCAATTTCAGCTTCATCTCCCATGAAGTTTCCTTAGCCAGACAGTTGTGAGCACTTGGGTCTCCTGCTCAGCTGCAGTGATGATGTGGCCACTTTATGGTCCTGGGGACCAGGACTGAAGGTCCACCATGGAGCACACTTGCCTTGCAGTGGAGAATCAGCCTCTTGCCAAGTCATTGGGCCAAATCCTGCTCATGCTCTGGTGAAACCCGTTAATGTCCATAGGCCATGCTAGTCCAAGCCATGGTGTTCTTTGGAAACCTTGATCATAGAATCATAGAATCATGGAATCATAGAATCATAGAATTATAATGGTTGGAAGGGACCTCCAAGGTCATCAAGTCCAACCTGATCTTCCCATCAAAGGTGTGTGGCAGAGGAATGAGGTTTCTGGGAGACCTACCAGTAGGTCTGGCATCTCACCTGTTGAAAGCATCCAGCGGGGTCTGTCCACCTACATGTGGTCACTTCAGTGAATGAATTCAGAGCCACTGGGTAAGTAAGGTGAATTTTATACTTCTGGTCAGTACATCTCTGGTGGCCTGAGTTCACCTGGTGTTTTTAATTCTGCTGGATGCTGCCATTTTGTACCTCAGCCTTCTTAATCCTGTTCATTAGCTGCACCGATCCCTCAATTAATCTGTGCTACTCAAAAAGAGACAATTGAATTTAACTTAACCTCAGAACCCACCTAGAGATAGCTAAAACTCCATGGTAATGTCTTGATTTGCTTGCATTAGTTTTTTCCATACTTGTAATTAGGCTGAGAATATTCTTCCGTTGACATGAGATTTGAATTATTGCTCACCCAAGGGAAATTATCTTTAAATAGTGCAAATAAATGCAGTGGTACCAAAGAGAATGCTTTTAAAAGAGGATGTTTTTATTTTGGTTTGGTGTCTATAGGCAGCTTGAGAAGAGAAAACATACATGGAATGTTTTTGATGTCCCATCTCTGTTTTGCTGAGGAATATGGTTGTGTTTGGAGCTATTGGAAGGTGCATGCAGGGGTTGTTAAACAGAACAAAGCAAACAAAAGGAAAAAAATCAAAAAATGTTTCATTTGGAAAAGATTTCCTAATTTTCATCTTATTAATGAGATGAATTAAATTTAAAAAATCTGCATACTGTTTTTGATATGTATAATGAAAATCAAGTCCAGACAGATTCTTACATCAACCAGCACTGTGATATAGAATCATAGAATCATTCTGGTTGGAAGGGACCTCCAGGGCCATCAAGTCCAACCTTTATCCCATCATATTCCTGACCATTAGACCATCAGACCATGGCCTCAAATGACACATCACAGTGTATAATCTTCAGCCACGGGAGATGGAATTTAAAGAAAAATCTTTATAACAAGAGAATTTCCCCAAAAATGGTTTCCAGAAGCAATAGATTTCTAAAATGCAATCAGCTTTTGGTCAGGAGACTTCGTATTGCTCAAACTGTTTCCATTGCAGACTGGTGATAGCTGGCATGTGGATTTCTGGTGTTCTGCAGGGTTAGAGAAGATGCTGATAAATGAGTGGCCATACTATTAATTAATGAGCTTTAACCTCTTGTTTGTCTTCAAAGTGGGGAGCCACCAAAGCAGGAGGAGAGCCTTCTGCCTTGGCGTGCTGTGGGACACCTCAGCTTTGATTTTGTTGGGCTGTGTAGAGTTGTTCCATGAAGAACAACCATTAAAGTCGCTCGCAAGCTGAATATTCACAGGTAATTCCAACTTTAGCAGCAGCTGGCTATTCAAATCCCTCATGGAGCTTCAGAAATCTCATTTAGAATATTCCTCATGTTACTGTGTAAGATCATAGTGGAGTTTCACGTGGTAGAAAGTGCAATGTTGTGTAATCCCTGCCGTGATGAGTACCAAAACCCGAAGGCTAAAGCAGTCGGATTACAGATTGGAGTTCCTGTCGCTATCTTACAGTTCCAATAGCAAAAGCATTTTGTGTTTTATATTGTAAAGGAGGTGGATGAGAGGGTTGAAAGTCCCATAAAGCTTTTGTTACTTAATACAAGTTTCAAAAACATTCCCGACTTGCCACTATCCTCCGGGGATGGCATATGCAGCCCTTCAGGGAACACAAACCTCCTGCGGTCCTGAAGCTGATGGTTCTGCTCCACCTGCAGAAACAGGAACTGAGGATTTTTGCAGAAAAACTGCAGTGTGGGCATTTCCCAGCTTTTCCACATTTGATTCTCTGAAGTTTACTGTTCTGAAAGAGAAAGCCTCAGGAAAGACTTACAACCATGCTACTTACTTATAGGAAAAACTGCCTTGTATCCTGCTGGAGGGCAGGGGTGGTGATGGGTCCTTGGTTTCTTATTTTCCACCAAGCAGATGGGTAAGAGATTTCCTATAGTGAAAGACGAGTATTTTTTAAATGAAAGAAGTCCAATAGGAAAACTGATACGTGTATTTCTGGGCAAATATCTCCTGGATGTCATTCACTCAGATGCTGTGGCCAAGTGCGGATGAGTCAATCCCTTACGTCAAGGATGGGTTTAAAATGGAAAGACAGCTTTGCCATGGGGATATTACCCTTGAAGGAAACGGCATTTTTTTCCTGTAAGGGAATCATTCCAAAGGAAAAACTGCATAATGCACTGAGCAGACTAAATGCACCACCAGTTTACTACCTCTGTGCCATAGAGCAGTTCTTTGGAAGAGCAATATTAAGAGATTGAGATTTGCAGCGGGGCAGTAGCAAGCTGAGATTGCGTTTCTGCTTGCAGTTGTGTCTCTTCAAGAGCAACAGTATCTGCAAAGAAACTGCCTTCTGTCTTTAGACCTGCACATCACGTTTCATTCGTGCTGGGGCGCATTAGAAAGGGGGTGGTCAGTAGGTCAAGAGAGGTTCTCCTCCCCCTCTGTTCTGCCTTGGTGAGGCCACATCTGGAGTATTGTGTCCAGTTCTGGGCCCCACAGTTCAAGAAGGACATGGAACTGCTTGAGAGAGTCCAGCGCAGAGCCACAAAGATGATGAAGGGAGTGGAACATCTCCCTTGTGAGGAAAGGCTGAGGGAGCTGGGGCTCTTTAGCTTGGAGAAAAGGAGACTGAGGGGTGACCTCATCCATGGTTACAAATATGTAAAGGGTGAGGGGCAGGACGATGGAGCCAAGCTTTTTACAGTAATGACCAATGATAGGACAAGGGGCAATGGATGCAAACTGGAGCACAGGAGGTTCCATGTGAATCTCAGGAAGAACTTCTTTCCTGTGAGAGTGCCAGAGCACTGGACCAGGCTGCCCAGAGAGGCTGTGGAGTCTCCTTGGCTGGAGACATTCAAACCCCACCTGGATGCGTTCCTGTGTGATGGACTCTAGGTGACCCTGCTCTGGCAGGGGGGTTGGACTAGATGGTCTTTTGAGGTCCCTTCCAACCCCCAGGATTCTGGGATTCTGTGATTTAAGGTGCTGGCAACAAGTGCTGCCTTTGGCCCCTCTTGTGGTGTGTGAGCAGCAAGTAGTGGTGCCCAGCTCCATCCCCCAGCTCCATCCCCTGGCCAGCATCACGCCAGCTCCTCTGTGGAGCTGGAGGGAGCAACCAGGATGCCATAGAACAGTGCAACTCCAATCTCTGCAGGCTGGGTTGGTTTTCCCCTGCTGTTTGGCCGAGTGGTGTTGTTATGGCCATAACGTTAAAGAAAAAAAGGAATGATGGGAACTGTGGGATGGAGGAATTCACATGAAGAAAGCCCATCTCCTCCTTTTGATGGAGAGGGATTCTAGCACTGATTGCACAGAGGCAGCTCCTGTCCCTGTCAGTCTGCTTGAGCCATTGCTTGTGAGAAATGTCATTTGTGCTTTTCCTGATGGAGATGGGCAGAATTCATTGACTGCTTTGTTCGAAGCTGTGTGAGCAGGGTGACAGGGAACGGGAGGACCTCTCTATTGATATTATTCACTATTTTCTTTGATCATTAAATGCTTTGTAACTCCATCTCCAAGCTCCACAACCGGCCTAATGAAATGAATTGTCCTCCTCCCTGAGAAGAGGGGGTGTTCATCCTGCACGGGTTTGACAGCTGTGCTCACAAATGCAAAGTGAATGCTGAAGCAATTTTGCTTTACATCCCCGAGTCAGCTTTGGAAGTGCAAAATGGGTGATGGATGGCAGAAACCTCCACAGTACCTGACTGCTGTCGGGTGCATCTTCCTAAATAGAACTGTCAGTAGCAACTTCTACAGGGCTATGTCTTGTGTCCTCACGTCAGAAGAGAGTGGAGAGCTCGTGACACCGCGTCCCCGTGGCCTCTCTTGCCCCTCTGCATCAGGAGGTTGGCAGTAAACATCTTTGCTTCTCCCCCGTGTGTTTCTGCACCCAAAATCCCTGCAGATTTGACTTGGTGTGTGGAGGAACAACAGTTGGGGTGGTGGATATTTTACTTCATGATGTAAAGACTTTCTCCTCAGCTTGGAGCCTGTAAACTGTGCCTGTTCTGCCTTGGACTTGGTTTCGTTAGCTCCTGGATTGTTCTGCTGAGCAGTAGGAGCTGTGGTGTAGCACATAGAATCATAGAATCATAGAGTCATTATGGTTGGAAGGGACCTCCAGGGTCATCAAGTCCAACCTTTATCCCATCATATTCCTGACCATCAGACCATCAGACCATGGCCTCAAGTGCCTCATCAACCCGTTTGTTGAACACCCCCAGGGACGGTGACTCCACCACCTCCCTGGGCAGCCCATTCCAGTGCCCAACCACCCTCTCAGGAAAGAACTTCTTCCTAATCTCCAACCTAAACTTGCCCTGATGGAACTTGAGGCCATTTCCTCTCGTCTTGTCATCAGCAATTGGGGAGAAGAGACCAACACCAGCCTCACTACAACCTCCTTTTAGGGAGCTGTAGAGGGCAATAAGGTCTCACATCTCTGAAGCACGTTGCTGTGGGGAGGAGCAGGTGGGTTAATGTGTGGTTTCACAGCCCTCGCTTGGATAATGGAGGAGGGAAATGCTGGTGGATGAGCCTGATCCACACCCCAGAGTTATGCTGAGAGTGATCTCTAGATGAGGAAGGATTGAAGACAAGTGCTAAGCAGTACTATGAAACAACTGAGTTTCTTCCCCTTGGTGCTGAAATTTGATTGGATTTAAATCAGACATTAGGAAGAAATTGTTTGGTGTGAGGGTGGTGAGAGCCTGGCCCAGGGTGCCCAGAGAAGCTGTGGCTGCCCCTCCCTGGCAGTGTTGAAGGCCAGGTTGGATGGGGCTTGGAGCAACCTGGTGTGGTGGGAGGGGTCCCTGCCC
>VZRW01008538.1:246703-272550 GCA_013398125.1 Aegotheles bennettii
TCACCCTTTACATATTTGTAACCATGGATGAGGTCCCCCCTCAGTCTCCTTTTCTCCAAGCTAAAGAGCCCCAGCTCCCTCAGCCTCTCCTCATAAGGGAGATGTTCCACTCCCTTCATCATCTTTGTGGCTCTGCGCTGGACTCTCTCAAGCAGTTCCCTGTCCTTCCTGAACAGTGGGGCCCAGAACTGGACACAATACTCCAGATGTGGCCTCACCAAGGCAGAATAGAGGGGCAGGAGAACCTCTCTCGACCTACTGACCACCCCCTTTCTAATGCACCCCAGGATGCCATTGGCCTTCTTGGCCACCAGGGCACATTGCTGGCTCATGGTCATTAAACATGGTCATTAAACATGGTTATTAAACAATTAGCACCTGAATGTGATGACCAGGAGGGCTGCCCTGTCAATCAACAATCAGGTAGCCCTCAGGTCATCCTCTACAGAAGAAGAATATCTTGTAAATACCTCATTCCTGTAAAATGTTATCTTCACCTGATTTACTGCTAATATTTATATCTTTAAGAGTGTAGTATAAAAATAATTTGAGATAAGTGCTGAAATAGTAAATGCATATGTTGATGGTAATAGCACGGTGCATTTTAGATTGACTGTCTTGTCTCCCTCTGGCACAGTTTCCCCCTGTTATTCTTTCTCTTTTTGGCAAACACCGGGTTTTATCCTTCTGGTTTTTGGAATATAAAACTACCTCTTCAAGTCTGTTATCAGGCCGGAGCATCCCTGCTTCCCCGAGATGGGTCCAGCTGGTCTAAATTCTGTGTCAGAGTCTGAGCTACGTTTCAGGTCAGTGCTTTTATTTTTCAGAGAAGAAAGAGAGGATTAAATGAAAGAGAAGTGTGCGAATCCTTTGAACCTTGGGAAAATCCACCCTTTTTAGGGCAGGCGTGGAATAACCGAGGCACAGGGTTTCCTGTTACCTCTGCAATAGCCTGGAGCTGAGCAGTAGGGTCCTTCCTCACCACTTGAGGGACAGCACCCACGGATGGGCACAGCACTTTGCAGCCAGACCGTGCTGGGTCTGCAAGCTCGTGTTTACATCCTCAGGGGTCCTGTGCTTCAGGCCTGGAAAGCAGATTGTAATCCTGACTTGGACAAATGCAAGGAGATAAGAACTTCAGTACAATTTCTTCTCCCCTGTGCAGGTTGGGAGTGGGAGCTGGTGGCGATACTGCTGCTGGTGGCCAGCTCTTGGTCAGTATTCGCCCCTCCAGCCCCAGTATTTCATGTCAGTCCTCTTCAGATACTGCCGTGAATGGGCAGTGCAATGGGGATCTCTGCACCTGAGCTGCCTGGCTGGATTCTTTTGTGATGATGGTTGAATGAAAGGACTGAAACTTGATTTTGCAGCCTTGGTGTGTCATTGTGCACATGCCCATCGCTGCCAGGCTGTCGTGCCCAGCTGATCCCAGCGCTGGAGCCCTCCTGCTCCAGCTTTGCTTTTCCCTCGCCCTCACCAGGGGTTCAAGCACCACTAGAGCTCTGTTTCAAAGCTCTGCTTCAGGAATGAAGTGGCCTTAATCCTGAGGAGGATTAAGTTGCAGTGCACCTAAAGCAGTTTAAGTCTTGGTAAGAGGAGTCAGACAGATGTGGCGATGCTTTAATTTCAGTCCCTTGGCTTAGCTGATGGGTGAGTCTCCATGTGCCCGAGTGCTCGGAGCAGCCTGCTCCTGGCAGTCTTTGCAGGTAGCCCCTTCTCCTCTGGTTTTGGATGTCTTGGTTTGATGTGAGTTTCTCTGGCATTCTCCCCCGGGGTGTCTGCGTGGGGGTTTCACCTCTCCTGAGCACACTGATTAAGCCGTGCATGGACTGGGATTTTTAGGTGGCAGGTGAAAGCAGCAGGAAGATGGGAGAGGACTTGGGCTGCTTGGAGGAAGACCCGTAGGGGCAGTGGTGGCCTTTCATGTGGTGGATTATGGCTGTGCTGCTTTTACTGTATTGGGAGCATGATATTTAAGATTGGGGGGTGCAGTCACAGATGGGATCACATCAGAGCTTGAACAGTTAGGGAAGCAAAATCTACCTCCTGTTTATAAATCAGCTGGATATGGAGATACTTGGTGTGGTTTTTTATCACTGAATGATGACATTTTATTTTCTTGAACAGTAGTTGAGAAGGCAAAGCCCACTGTTTGGATTGGGATAATTTTGATGCAGAGGCAATGCCTACTGACGTCAACCTGAACTTGTTGTAGACCTAAAGAAATTCCAGGTTTCATTTTAAAAATGTCATTTGGTAAAAGATGAGTGAACTGTAACATTGGAAATGGCCACCTCAGATTTGTTTCCCAAACCTGGGCATGAGAGGGTGGTTGGGCACTGGACCAGGCTGCCCAGAGAGGCTGTGGAGTCTCCTTGGCTGGAGACATTCAAACCCCGCCTGGATGCGTTCCTGTGTGATGGACTCTAGGTGACCCTGCTCTGGCAGGGGGGTTGGACTGGATGAGCTTTCGAGGTGCCTTCCAACCCCTAGGATTCTGGGATTCTGTGATTCTGTGATCTAGAATCTTACAATGAGGAATTAGAATCATAGAATCATAGAATCATTCTGGTTGGAAGGGACCTCCAGGGCCATCAAGTCCAACCTTTATCCCATCATATCCCTAACCATCAGACCATCAGCCCATGGCCTCAAGTGCCTCATCAACCTGTTTTTTGAACACCCCCAGGGATGGTGACTCCACCACCTCCCTGGGCAGCCCATTCCAGTGCCCAACCACCCTCTCAGGAAAGAACTTCTTCCTAATCTCCAACCTAAACTTCCCCTGATGGAACTTGAGGCCATTTCCTCTCGTCCTGTCATCAGCAATTGGGGAGAAGAGACCAACACCAGCCTCACTACAACCTCCCTTTAGATAGAAAGTGTGTTAGAAGGTGTGTTTGTTGCGTGGGGGTGGGCTTTGATCCCCTTCCCCGGTTCACGCAGCCACCCTGGTTGGACACCACGAGTGGTGTCCATGCACCATGCACAAATCAATCCAGCATTTTTCCTTCTTCCAGCGTGAACTTTCATGGAGAAAAGAAATTACCATCAGGAAACGTTTGTCACTGCAGGAGGATGCAGAGAGGAGATGCTCTGTCAAGTCAGTTGACTTCATGCGTGGGTGCCATCAGCCTGCGCCGGGTGCCAGGACCCTCACAGCCCAACGGTGCCACCGAGGGGACATCAGAGCTATGTGGCTTTGCATTAGGACATCATTTACATTCAAAGCAATGCAGGGTGCCACTGTGGGCTGAGGGGCTGGGAGAGCAAATGGGATGATGTGAATTCATTAAAGAGCGGCTCTGGCCAGAGCTGGGAGTGATTGATGAGCAATTAGGTGGCAGGGCTCCTGCGCTGGCCCACAGCCTGCTGGGAATACTCAAGAGGACATCTATTTTGGGTTATTCCTCTCACAGTGATAGAAATGGGTTATTTACCCTTCGGATGGTGTTTATCCAGAAGTAATGACAAACAAGGATTGCTTTTTTCAAGAGCCTGGTTGGGACGAGCTTGAGCAAGAAGAATGCGTTGTTGCTGTTGAACTTGTAGCAATTGTTCCTGCATTTCACCCTGGGTAGTAGTGTGGTCCTCACTTCCTCTCGACCCTCCTTGGTGCTGCAGATAATCACTTCCAAGTGGCAGCTCCTAACTTCTGTGCCACTTTTTGTCCCTTCAGACAGCCGAGTGCACTTGAACACGCCAGGAAGCCTGTGCTGGGGGCAGCAGTGCCTTGCCTGAGTTTGAGTTTGGAGGGATGACACCAAAGTTGAGGGCTTCTTATGGCTTTGCCACCCGAGCTGGCCTGCCTCCAGTCAGGGGAGATCCATGGTGTGAATGTGGCAGTTGTGAACATGGAAGAGAAGAAATGTGAGAGCTGAATCCTCTGTCCATGTTGATGACAGACCCACCCGCACACATCCTCCACATGTGTTGTTCCCTGGGCACTCCTGTCCTTTGGGGCTGCTGACAGGGATGACAATGAGTCTTGTGCAGGAGAGTTGATAGTAATCCAAGCTCCGTGAGCTTGAACCAAGGAGCAGACCAGATTTGCACAACCCACTTACCTAACTTAAATAGTGACAAGTAGCACATTGGGCTAGCTGAGGCTCCACATCCCCAAACTCAGGCTGGGATGATGGGATCATGCTGTCCTGTGGTGTTCCCTGGGTTTTTTAACAGTTTTAGGAAAGCTTTGACAATATTTGCAGTAACCTGGAGCTTTAAATGACTTGGACTGTGAGGGAAATTTAAGTTTGGGGTTTTTTTTCCAAGTTGCTTTATTCTAACGAGGTTTTTTAGCAGTACATTAATGATGTTTTTAATTTACATGATGCTTTTCTATTTCATCAAGTGCTTTACTACCACTCTGGTGATGCCTGCAGCTCTCCTGCGTGTTACAGATGTGCTGGGATTTCAGTCAGGAAAAGCAAAGTGACTTCTGTAGGGCACAGAACAAGGCAGCAGCAGAGCTGCCTGTGTGTTCCTGGTGCCTCTTGGCGTGCTGAAAGATTTGGGGCCACCTGAATGTGCTGTTTGTTCTTATATAAACGTGTTGGTTTTGAACCAATATACCTGGAGGTCCCTGTGCCTTTTTAGTTCACATCTGTCCCAGAATGGTGCTTCAAAGTAATTATGTAAACACCCTGCTCAAGTCAAGTTTGTTATGAGCCAACAATGAGCCAGAACAAGGATTTGATACGTGGTACAGTGTAATGGTTAAAGAGCTGATCCTTTGATGTGTACAAAACCCTCAGCATGTGCTTTCCCAGTGGAAAAATTGCCATTATAGTAAATTCTGGAAAAATCCTTTCCCCTGCCTAAAGGGAACCCACTGCCACGGACGGGCTCCTGTATCCCTCATAACATGTTCTGCAGGCACATACGTGAGCTCTCCTGCAAAACTCCCCTCAGAATAGACATTTATTTGATCAGTTTTGTAATATTTTCAGGGAAATACCGGGAACGCTTCATTTTATACCTGTTAAATGTACTTCAGACTAGCAGCCATGGAGGGTGCTCTTTTGTGATGCCCAGGAAAAACCTGGAATTGAAGAGCAGTGAGGATGGTTCAGCTCTCTGCCCCCCCTGGCCCTGCTGCTCACGCTGCTGGGGATGTAGCCCAGGATCCCGGGGGCTTTCCGGGCTCCAAATGCACACTGCTGCATCATGGTGAGCTTCTCCTCACCCAACACCCCCAAGTCTTTATTCTGGGGGCTGTTCCAAATCCATTTTCCACAGCAGCACCAGTTGATCCACTCATTGGATGGGATATAAAACCACACGGACTCAGCCCTCTCCTCTGGCTCCTGCAATGGCTGCTTTGTGTCCTGGCTGCTATCTGCAGCAAAATCCTTTTGTGGAGTCTAAAGTTCAGGGGAAAAGGGATTTTGAAAGAGAGATTGAACTGCAGAATTTACTTTTCAGCCTGTGGAACACGCAGTGGAAGGCATTCTGCTAAATGATCCCCAGTCAGTTCTGCAGCATCCCAGTGTTCACTTCAGGTTCTGCTGGTGGAAAGAAAACCAGGATGTTGGCTAAGGAGAGGGTGGGAATCCAGAATCTTTGGGTCACGTTTTTCCTAGACAACAAAGACATTTTCTAAACGATTGAGGTTTTCTTCAGATTTTGGGCTAAAACATCATGACATAGAATGTGCAAAAGCTTTCTTGGACCCAAATCAGTTTTGCCTTTTCATTTCTCAAGTAGTCACTTGGTTCTGGGTCAATTCAAAGGAAAATTTCCCCACAGTTGTGTCTTAACCACCCTGTTGTACACGGGACTGCCTCCTGCATTTGAGAATTTTTTTCCCAGCCACTTAATGCTACATCAGTTATTTTCACAGCCTTTTGTTCAACACAGCCTTCTACAGTTCAGCAGGAGCATTGCCAACGTATTTATTCAGTGTTCTTGTTGCATCTTGGGCTCCTCAACGTTTAGTTCATTCACAAGTATTTCAGGAACGTTGGTCTTGGTATTAAGGTATTAAAATATTAAGCCACTCTTCCATCTTTCATTATTTTCTGTAGTTCACACCTAACAGATTTCACTTCTCTTTACCCAATTCACAAATCTGTGCCTTTGCTCTCAGGCTGGTAAAACACCTCTGTGGTGCTCTCCTAGCTCCGCATCTCCCAGCAAGATGCACAAGGGCTTTTGCATCATCTCACCAGTCCTTTGCTATTTCCTTTGGCTTCTTTTTACCCCATTTCTGAATCTTCTGCTCAATTTGAGCATCTTCTGAAGCGACACAACTCCTCCCAACTGCTGCCTGTTGGCCTTTTACTTTTATTCTGCGTCGTTTAAACACTCTGTGTGGCACCAGCAGCCTGTTGGGTTTATTGATTTCCTTACTCTGGCAGGTCAGCTCCTTGTCCTTCCTTTCTGAAACAGCGATGTGCACCAGAAGTGGTTCCCTGAAGTGTTCTGCTCTCCTGGCTTATTCCCTTTCTCTCCAGACCTGGTAAATAGGTGACTCACTCGTTAGCCAGCGCTAGCGTCCTTTTACTTTTACAAGTCTCCTGGTGATTTTTAGTGCTAGTCATGATTATATTGTTAAATGTGGAAAACTTGTGTAATTTCATCATTTAGGTGCTTTACTTCAAGCAATTCTGAGACTTATTTAAGAGCTGAGTCACTGGGCTTTTAATGGGCTGTAGAAGCCAGCCTGTGTCCTCCCGCTGTGTGCCAGGCCAGCGCATCGCTCCTTGCTCTTTCTTTCCCCAGCCAAAGTCTTTATTCCTGGTAAAATTATTGCTGTACTAAACTCGTAGCATCACGAGAGGACTGCATGCAGCTTTCTCTGTCCCAAGGGCATTCAGCCCCTCTAGAGTGGGATGCAGCCAAGGTCTGCCCTAGCTACATCCTCATGACCACTGTTCTTATATACAGAGTGGTCATGGCACTAAGTAGGATTTATAGGCATTTCTATAGGGCAGTTTGAAGCAGAATTTCTTTTATTTTTTTTTTTAAGGTGTGGAGAGCCTTTTCCAAAACAGCAGAGAAATGACTTTCATAGAATTAAACATAGAGTCACAGAATCATAGAATCACTGAGGCTGGAAGAGCCCTTCAAGCTCACCCAGCCCAACCCCCACCTCCATCCCCACTCACCCACAGCACCCAGCGCCACATGCAGACATCTCTTGAACACCTCCAGGGATGGTGACCCCACCACCTCCCTGGGCAACCCATTCCCACCCCCAATCACCCTCCCAGGGAAGGAATTGTCCCTCATGTCCAACCTGAATCTCCTCTGCTGCAATTTCAGGCCGTTCCCTCTCGTCCTTTCACTGTGGGCACAGCAGAAGATACAGAATGTCTTTTCTCTCTCATATATTCCCAGCATTTCTTTAATATTGGGAAAGGAAGTTCATTTCTTTAGAGCAGGATGATGATGGTCCTTTAGGTCAGGATCATCTCCATGCCAACCATCAGACTTAGATGCAGGATGTGACCTCTCAGACCCAGGTGCTACTCGTGACTTCTTTTTTATTCTATAAATACCTATCCACGTTCCTTGATAAGTTTCTACAAAACTCCCCAAAGTTTATCATTTACTAGAAGGATTAAGAATTTTCTTCTGATTTCTTTAATGGTGTAATGTTTGTTTCTGCAGTTGCTCATTTTCCTGTTCTCCAAGGGTGATGCCTGTGACAGCTTAATATCCATAATACCCAAACAGCAGCGGAGGCGAAGGCAGCTTTTGAACGCCTCGGCATCGTCAGAAGAATTGTTACTATTCCCTATTTTAAATCAACATTTAAGCACATCCCTGTGCAGCAACAGCTCGCCAGGCACACTGATGGGATAAATGGGTGTCGTTGGTAATGATCGACAGCGTTGGCTGCTTCTGTGGAATTAAAAATCCCATTGACTGGAGTAATCCGTGCAGTTGCTCCAACGTTGGCATCGTTGTTGTTGGAGCTGGAGTGGCTGAGCAGCCCATCAGTCGTTGAGGCAATATTTGGCAAGATGGGAAATGGTCATGTCAAGGCAATGATTATTTTGGGTCTGTCAGATGACATCCAGTTTTCTTTCCTTCTCCAAAACAGGAACTTTTCATGCCGCTCCCTGGGAAAGCCGGGGGAGATGGAGAGCTCTGTTTGTTCTGGGTGACATGTTCTGGTCACCTCTGCAGGTGCTACCTGTTATAAATCCAGACAGGGCTTTGCAGCTGGCTTTACAGTGTCTGTTCCCAGAAGGATGGAAGTTGTAGGCTCACCACACCACCAGGCAAGGCTTATGGAGGAAAAGGTGGGCTTGGGCAGCTCCTGATCTCGTTCAGATTCTTGAAATCACAGCGAGTTAGGCCAGTCCCAATTGTATCTCTGTCCTTCTCATACATCAAAGAAGTGCCTGCTCTGGAAGTGTGTTAGTAAATCAGTGTAAGCATGGCATGGGCTTTGTCTAAAAACATAGTATCTCTACTCAAACAAAAAATAGTGGGGTTTTAGGTTTTGTTCTGTTTTTTTAAGTGAGGCCATGTCCTTGATAAATGCTAAAGCCTGTGTCATTCTCAGGGATGGCCAGGGACAGGACCAGGGGGAACGGCTGCAAGGTGGAACACAAGAGGTTCCAGGTGAACATAAGGAAGAACTTTGTCACTGTCAGAGTGACAGAGCCCTGGGCCAGGCTGCCCAGAGAGGCTGTGGAGTCTCCTTCTCTGGAGACATTCAAACCCTGACTGGGTGCATCCCTGTGTGCCCTGCTCTGGGTGCTCCTGCTCTGGCAGGGGGGTTGGACTGGATGAGCTTTTGAGATTCCTTCCAACCCCTGACACTCTGTGACTCTGTGATTCTCCCTGGCAAAACTGTATGGCAGCAGGGATAAAAGAGCACAGAGGGTCGGGGGTGGTTTTTTTTAACTCAGTGAATTATTTTAGTATCTACAAATTATTAGGCAGCAAAAAATCGCTATAGAAAATATTTTAGAGGAGGAAGGTCTGCCTCCTCCTCCTCCTCCAGTGATCAGTCTGGCCATGCTTGGGGTTGCTGTGCCACTAAACCAGCTGAGCTAATTCTGCTTGTTGAGTTTAGGTGGGACCTGCTGAAAGCTGTTGTGTACAGAACACAGTCACATACACTCTTGTCAGGTGTACGTTTTCTTCTTTACCTCTAAGTGAGGTCATAGAGCCATCTAAAAGTAAACAAATTAAATAAATACATGAATTAAAAAAGAAAAGAAAAACAAATCAAAACAAACCAAACCTCAAGCCCTGTGTGCTGTATCTTTCACCCATAGGTTATTTTTAATTTCATGGCAAATGACAGCAAGCCAGTTTTTGGAAGTGTTTAGGCTCTGTTTGCACAAGCATTTCAGCAAACCATTGTGAGTTTGTTCAGTGTAAAGATCTGTGCCTTCAGGTACTCTGGAACAGCACCTGGTGCAGGTGGGCTTGGCAGTTGTGTTTGAATCTGCAATAAGGATCTATAGCCACTCTGGCACACTAAGGTCCTTGTTTTCCCTTCCCTACCCCGTAATCCCTAGTATTTTCTAATGTTCCTGAAGTGTTTGAATAGCCTCTGCCTTTTATGAGAGCAGAGAACACACAAGTCTTCCAGGAGATGACCCAGACCAAAATCAAATGTAGTAAACAATAATTGAATCCCAATAAAATCTCTTGGTGCTGTAGCTTTTGAGTTAAGCCCCAGGAATATGATGGGATAAAGGTTGGACTTGATGACCCTGGAGGTCCCTTCCAACCATAATGATTCCATGAAGGGCTTCTCTCCTGCCACAGCATTACATCATCTAAACGCAAGAGTTCTCCCTTAATAGAAAGGGTTTTTAATGCAAATTTGCTCCTTTTTCCTGCACAATAAATTTTTATTTTGGAGGAGTTGAAGAAGAAGTGGAATGCCCAGATGATAAAATTGAAGCGTATTTGCCTCTGAGCCTTTTAAACGTAGGAAAACAAACACTTTGGATATTGCAAAATACCCTTACATTTTAGAAAAGGTCCCACATCAAGAAGTTCTTGAAGTTCTTGGGTTTAACCTCGTGGAGTAGCATTGGTGGAGGGGATGACTTAGTGGTGCGGCAGCAGAAGGGCAGCTCTGCTCTCCTGGCTCTTCACAAACCTTTCCAATTAAAGGGCAGGGAATGCTGTAACTGGGGCAGGCAGATCTGTTAATGCTTTTTGAGGTGTGTAACAGTAGGGTTTGTAGGTTGCATGGGTTTTTAATGTGGTTTTATAAAGGAGAAGGTAACGTGTCAGGAACAGATGAGCGCAGTTGGGTGCAACAGAGGTAATGGGGTGGTGCTTGTGGAGGGTTCATGAGGCCCTTGGAGAGATGCGGGGTGTGAGAAGGATCCTCTGCTGGTACAACAAGAATCTGTCTTAGCCTTGTGTTGTGTTGAGCATGCGTTGGCTAGGGTTGGCTAGGATGGGTAGAAAGGCAGGAGAGGTGCACATGAAAGGGTGATCATCTCTGAAGCTTCCCTCCCAGGAGAGGGTATTTGATGTGGAGCCAACATGTTAACGTCCCCCAAGGCAGAGTGGGCCAGCTCAGGCGTGTATAATTAATTATAAGTGATTTCATAGCTGCCTATTCTGTGCCTGCACATGTCTGAGGTGTCCAAGCCAGTGCAGGTAACCACCACCTGCAGCGACAAAACAACCTTCTCCGAGGACATCACCCAGGAGAAGCTGAGGTCTCAGGCTGGTGGAGAACCACGCTGACCTCTCCGCAGCATCAGGCTCTGCTTCGGCAGCAGCTCCGTGCTGATGGATGGCTCCTGTATCAGTGCCAAGGCTTTGTTCATTAGGTGATGCTTCACGATCCCTGGTTCATTGCTCAGAAGAGACAACACGGTTGCTAGGGAAACGGGGTGGCAAACCAAATCTCATTTGCTTCGTGTTTAGGATGAAAGCACTTCCCGACCAGGGTGAATACCTGTCCTGTAACTTCTCCCCAGTGTGGTTATTCTTGTGTCTTGCTTAGGGGGAGCCAAGTCCACGTGGCTTTTGTCCCTGCTGCCACCTATCAGAGTGACTTTTGGTTAGGATATAGCAAAAATTAATACTAACATGATCTCTTTTCAGGCTTTGAGCCACACTGCCTGATTTCCCCTGGTTGTACTAGGAAAACCTTCCTCTAAGAAAACATATATTCAGATGGAAGTTTTTCTCCTATTTGGGGCATTTAGGGGCTTTCACAGAGTCTCTGATAGTGTTGGGGTGATTTTCTGTGATCTCCTCTTCAAACCAGAAGGCTTGTGCTGTGAATTCCTTTTGACCATAATTTAATTATAGCCCCATCATACCTGAACTAAACTGTCCAGAAGGTCACTGGGTATTCAGGAAGGATGGAGGCAGGCCGTGTGGCTGAGATTCCTTCAAAAAAGAGACCAGAACTAGGATTCAAATTGGAGTTTCAAGCAGCTAGAGACAGCCGTGCTAATTTTAAAATATCCACAGGTTCAGGAAGTTAAATGGCCCTTCTTTGGTTTTGCCTGTGGGCAGGCACACTGACAGCGTCGTGGAGTATGATGATGCTTAGATACAAATGGAGACATGAAGATGCATTTGAAGCAATACATTTTGGGGGAAAAAAACCAACCAAACAAAAAGCACAAAACCAATAAAAAAGAAAAAGCTCTGTGTAAACCTTTCCTTATTCAGAGGTGTCCATAAAGGAATGTGTCGTACTGCAAAGCAGGCAGCATGCCGAGCTTCAGCTGGAAACTTCTCTAGCTGAACTTTTCATGTGGATTCATCTTCTCCAGGTGAGGCTTGGGGAAGGAGAAAGTGATGGAGCAAAGATGCTGGGGGTGCCAGGGGCTGGTCCTCGGCAGGCGTAGCTGCAGTCAATGCTCCCTTGGTTCCAGTTGCCCAGTCCAGGTGATAAATCTCTGCTGTTCATTCCCTTACCCCTCTGTATCCACCAAACAGCCCTGGTTATTTGTGTTTCTGGTTATTCCATGATCTTGGATTAAAAAGCAGTTGGTATTTGACAGGATTACACTACCAAGTGAGGAAAGGTCATTTTCTACACCTTTTTAAAACCAGGATACACGGGGCTCTCGGGGGCTGTTCCGTTCTTTACAATGTGGTGTTTCAGTGACTCAGAGACCTTCTCTTAGGTTCTGTATTTTTACAAAACGACAACGGTTTTATATCAACTGGATAAAGTGCATTGACTGCTCTAATTTCACCACAGAGGAGGGTGATCTATTCCCAGTCTATATACACACTATTGCTGTGTGCTGGCGTGAAGTTTTCCACGGCCGGTATCGAGTTCTGTTTATGCAATGTGCCACGTTCAGGTTTAATTGGGATTGAGAGGTGCTGTTGTCATCAGCAGTGAAAGCTCAACCAATCTAGCAGATACCTAGGGAAGGTTTGTTCCTTGATCCGTTACATCTGGCTCTTAGAATATTTCTTGTTTACTTCTTTCCTGGTTCTCCAAATCTGGCAGAAACCTGCTGTTCCCAAACACTGCGTGAAAATTGATGGTATTATATTATACACATTGCATGGTGCATCTTGGATTAAGGCTGCACTTAATAAAGCAAAATACTTATTATAACTAATTGTTCTCCATCAAAACTGTTGCTCCCGGCATCAGGCTTTTTACAATCTCAGTATCAGGATTAGTTATGAGTCTCACAGCAGTGATTTGGAGTTGGCACACCAGGCATCCCCTTTCCACAGTTAAGCAGAAAGTCCACAAATGGGTACCAAAAGTAATTGCTTCATTAAATCACTATGAGCGTCCCTTTCTTTGCAGGAAGGCAAAATATTCCACCCTTTTCCTAGGGTTGTTCTACCGGGGTGTTTATGAAAATGCAAAGGGAAAGAGAAGACTCTTCAGAAGCGATTCCTTTGAGCGGCTTTGTTGCTATAACGACGAGATGCAGCCCTTGATGAGCTGTCATTTCCTTAATGTTGTTAAAAAGTTTAGTTGCCATAACAACATAATGCATTTTTATTTTCAGTAACTGATACTTTTTTACTCCACGCTTCTAGGAACAGCCTGCATTTTTGTTCTGGTGTAGGAAATACTTAACATATATCAGTATGGCCTCAAGTTCCGTCAGGGGAAGTTTAGATTGGAGATTAGGAAGAAGTTCTTTCCTGAGAGGGTGGTTGGGCACTGGAATGGGCTGCCCAGGGAGGTGGTGGAGTCCCCATCCCTGGGGGTGTTCAAAAAACAGGTTGATGAGGCACTTGAGGCCATGGTCTGATGGTCTGATGGTTAGGAATATGATGGGATAAAGGTTGGACTTGATGACCCTGGAGGTCCCTTCCAACCATAATGATTCTATGATTCTATTCTATGTGATGGGAAGTGCCTGGTGATGCACTGGAACACATAGGAATGAGCCCCTTTATCTCCTTTATACATTAAATCTGGATTTTAATAACTACTAGGAACGCAGAAACTTCTTAGGGTCTTGAAGGAGAAAGACTTTTTGTTCTTTGAGATATTCAGTGCTACTTGGTTGAACATGTATCCCCCACGCTGGGGGTGCTGTGGAGCAGGAGGGAGATGTGAGGAGAGCAGAGGTGCTCCAGCAAGCGGCTATTGTGCTCTAGCGTTGAGTTGGTGGCCCTTGCCAGCAGGAAAGTGAGGGCTGCTGGCACCACTGCATCGCCTTGAAGGCTGTTTGGTGGTCATCTTGGCCCCTTTATAGAAAATACACCACTTTTCTGCTTGCTTTCCTAAGTGTGTGTGTGTTATCCTCAGGTGTTTCTGCCTAAATGATTTGGTTGCCATTCAAGAAGTACAATTATAGAATCATAGAATAGAATCATAGAATCATTCTGGTTGGAAGGGACCTCCAGGGTCATCAAGTCCAACCTTTATCCCATCATATTCCTAACCATCAGACCAATTGTCGGAGTGTTAATATATTCTTGAACCTGCTGCTGTTGTTAGAGGTATTAGCTCTGTGTTTTATATACAGAAGAGGCAGCACATTGTGATATGACTCTGTTTTCCATACCACATCGATTCCAGCTATAAGGCCCCCATCTGCTGATGTCTGTTTTGAAGGGATATCAATCCGTGCCACGTTGGCAAGGTTGTTTGCCAGGGGTAAAATGCCAGGTGGGTAAATACTGCATTTCAAAGACCCACGTTCTGCTTTAGGGGATTACTTGCATCTGGGCAAAGTGCTCGTGTGAGTCGTCTGCAGTTCAATAGAAAAGTTAGGAGATTAACAGGTTAGTTTGGGATGAGGAAAGGGAAAGAGCATGTCCTGAGGAAATGCTCAGTGCTGCAGAAAAACTGGGTTCACATCAGCGTGTGACAGATTTTTCCAGGCTCTCCAGGGAACCCCACAGCAGATGAATAAATAAGGCCAAGTAAATGATCTTTTTCAATTGCTTTTGCTCAGCTCCCTGATACGATGCTGCTGCTGCATCCTTGGCTCGGCTGGGTTTTCTTGGTGTGTTTGCAGCTCCTCCCCTCTCTCTGCCATCTCTCATTTTCAGGACACCGGATCAACCCGGGCTGTGGGATTGCTGGAGCACACTGGGAAGGATGCTCAGGCTTTTGGCTAAATGGGCTGTCGTATTTCATCACCGTTAGCTGGGAAATAGAAGAAGGGGATGGGGTGAGTGTTGGGGCTGGGTGGTTTTTCCAGGTGAGTGGTTAGCATAGGTGCCTTTGCTCATCCTCAGACTTCAGCCACTTCTTGAAACCTCCTCGTTTTGAGTGGGAAACCAGCTGGAATTTGAAATTAATTACTGAGAAAGCGATTCGCTCAAAAAAAAAAAGTTTAAAGAAATATATATCAATTTATATGCATCTATTTGACTAGCCCTGCTGTAAATGTTGGGGCTGGTACAGGACACAGGTGTGTCACCTCGGCGTTGTGGGCTTGAAGCCTCAGACTCCCCATGCCAGAGCCTGGGAGGAAATTTGGACTGAACAGGGACGAAATCCCTCCTGTGGCTTCCCATGGGCACAGTACCCATCCAGCTGCATTTTTTTCACATCAGAATAGCAGAGAAGGAGAGGGGTATAACCCCCAGAGAGCCTGGCTTTATCCCTTCCCACTCCTCCTTACCCATTTTCCACTTGGAGAAGAAAGGCTGCAAGATATTTGGCTGCAAGGAGAAAAAAAGCTGAAGGTCTAAACACATCCCTTCGACACCCAGGACTTTCTGACTGCCAGAAGGTTTCTGTAAAGGCAGTTTGGTCAGGAACAAAACCCCTAACACATCTCAAATGGTGATATGTGACGGTCCCACACGCAGTTAAACGTGCGGCCCGGAGCTTTTACTGGGGATTCAGAGGCAAAGATCATAGAATCATAGAATCATTCTGGTTGGAAGGGACCTCCAGGGTCATCAAGTCCAACCTTTATCCCATCATATTCCTAACCATCAGACCATCAGACCATGGCCTCAAGTGCCTCATCAACCCGTTTTTTGAACACCCCCAGGGACGGGGACTCCACCACCTCCCTGGGCAGCCCATTCCAGTGCCTAAGTTAGGTTTGATCTTATACTTTTAGTTAAAGACCAAAAAACTTTGAGTCTTGTTCTTCTCCCTCCTGTGACAGAATGGGGCAAAGCTCCAGTGCCTGCAGTTGTGTTCAGCAAGCACAAGTTTGGGAGAGCTGCCATCGTTGTATTCGATTTTCAGCTCAGGGGAGAGGCAGGTGTGGGGCTGAGGAGGTCCAGGGTCATATGTATAAAGTTTAGTTTGGGGAAATGACAGCAAAGAGAATCCATTGTTATGCTCTGGCTTTAAAGGAGGTGTTCATACCAGTGGTCTTGTGTGAGGTTCCAGTCCTGATTTCCCTTCCCCAAGTCAGTGTGTGAGTCTGCAAAACATTGTGCTTTTGAGAAAAAGGCACATCATTAGTGGAGAGATCAAAACAAAGGGAATTGCCCTTTCCCCGGCTTCAATTACAGATTTCCAGGCAGCATCTGGATTAAAAAAACTCCATGACCCTGAACTGTTGTTGCTGATGTTCCTAATTTGCACTAATTAGCAAAGAGCCCCTGTCTCTGCTTGCCCTGCGCCTCCGCCATCCCACGCAGGAGCAAACCTCAAATGGCACAGCTCAGGAGCACAAGGGAGTGGCTTTGATCTGCGTGTGTGACCAGGAGCAGCAGGATGAACACAGCTTTCTGCAGCATGGGTCTGCGAGTCCAGCCCTGTCCTTGGCCAGTTGGGAGCGTTTTGGAGAGAGATCCCAAAGAAGACAAGGAGTTGGCGTCCTTACTGTGTATCAGCCTGGGTAGCCCCGAGGAGAGAGCCTGCAGGATTTAGATAACGTGCTCTGGTGTTCCTGTGCATTTCCAGCAGGAGGATAAACCTCTCTGGGCTATTGGGTGTGAAGAATATCTCTGTCTCTTACTACAAACATGGTTATTCCTGATGCCTCCAGAGAGGACGAGGTGCATCGTACCCACCGAGAGCATTGCGGTCGATACCAGGAGGAGCAGTCTATACCAGGAGGAGCAGTCCATACCAGGAGGAGCAGTCCATACCCTTTCTCATTCTCTCCTCCAGCGTTCAAGTGTGAAAAGCTGGAGGAAGAGATGGCAGATAACAATTTTTAAATTAATATCTTTAATTACGAGGTGCAGTATAAAAACGCTGTGCTCATTAGCTTGGTGTTTATGATTAGTTCTTATTACCTAAACTTAATTGCCTCAACTGCCTCCCATCTTTCTCCTATTTTATTTCCCACTGTTTTAGCATATAATTAAGTTTTATTGAAGTGGTGATGGGAGTTGAGAGCTGAGACAAGGTGCACACATTCAAATTGTCCAAAACCAAATCAGGATTAATCTTGAAACTCAATTCCTGAAGTCCCAGCCTGCTGTTACCAAAGGTTTCACACTACCTCTGCAGAGCAAGGAGGAGAAACCCTCTCAGGTGTGGGTTTTTCAGTAGTATTTTCTGCTATAAACCACCCATAAAAATAGCAGAGCTCTCTTTGATTTGCAGCTGGAGGGATTATGGCCTCAAAAATCTTTTTTGGCTCCATAAAGTTATCTTTAGCTGTATTGCAATTAGGTCCAGGGTCTGTTTCAGAGATTTACTGCATAGTACAGATTATTTTAGGCTTGCTTTTTTTAGTATATCCTCTGCAGCCAACTGTAGGAGCTGTTTACAAGAAAACAGTTTTTCCCACGTAAATACTGCTGCATTTTCTTGGCAGTTGAATATTTTACAGATACATGTGGGTTTTGTTAAATTGCAGCTGGGCTGCTCCCTGTGTTGTTTAAAGAACGTTTCCTTGGTGGGATGGACATTTGCAACAATTTGTTGCTATGAGTTGTTGTAATCAGTGAAATCACAGAATCACAGAATCCTAGGGGTTGGAAGGGCCCTCGAAAGATCATCCAGTCCAACCCCCCTGCCAGAGCAGGGTCACCTAGAGTCCATCACATAGGAACGCATCCAGGCGGGGTTTGAATGTCTCCAGTGAAGGAGACTCCACAGCCTCTCTGGGCAGCCTGGTCCAGTGCTCTGGCACTCTCACAGGAAAGAAGTTCTTCCTGAGATTCACATGGAACCTCCTGTGCTCCAGTTTGCATCCATTGCCCCTTGTCCTATCATTGGTCGTCACTGAAAAAAGCTTGGCTCCATCGTCCTGCCCCTCACCCTTTACATATTTGTAACCATGGATGAGGTCACCCCTCAGTCTCCTTTTCTCCAAGCTAAAGAGCCCCAGCTCCCTCAGCCTTTCCTCACAAGGGAGATGTTCCACTGCCTTCATCATCTTTGTGGCTCTGCGCTGGACTCTCTCAAGCAGTTCCCTGTCCTTCTTGAACTGTGGGGCCCAGAACTGGACACAATATTCCAGGTGTGGCCTCACCAAGGCAGAATAGAGAGGGAGGAGAACCTCTCTCGAGCTACTGACCACCCCCCTTCTAATGCACTCCAGGATGCCATTGGCCTTCTTGGCCACAAGGGCACATTGCTGGCTCATGGTCATCCTCCTGTCCACCAGGACCCCCAGGCCCCTTTCTCCTACACTGCTCTCCAGCAGGTCAGCCCCCAGCCTGTACTGGTGCATGGGGTTGTTCTTCCCCAGATGCAAAACTCTGCACTTGCCCTTGTTGAATTTCATTAAGTTTCTCCCCGCCCAACTCTCCAGCCTATCAAGGTCTCATTGAATGGCAGCACAACCCTCTGGTGTGTCAGCCACTCCTCCCAGTTTAGTGTCATCAGAAATTAAGAATGATTTTTTCATCCAGCTCCCAAACAGCAAACCCACTGTCCCTGCTCTGTGTTTTCATTGTATTGGTCCATAATAGAGACATAACCGAGTCATCCCATAGTTGCAATCCTCATTTCTCTCCCCCTCATCATGTTCCTGGTAGCTGTTGTAATGTCCTTCATAGGCATAGAGCCACATGGCATGGTCACACTTGGTCCTTTGGGATTCTATAACGTTTCTGAAAGCTGGAATAAATGGCATGGACATACAATTAAATAGGAGAGTGTCTGTGATTTGCAGAGGAGCTGGAGGAAGAGGAAGGTGTTGCAGTGCAGCACGCTGTTAGAATGCTGCTAGTGAGGAGATGGGGAACTTCTTACAGAGTCTGTTCTGATTTCCCAGGGAACTTAGTCCAGGGCTTGGCTACCAGAGCTGCTGAGGCTGCCCAAGGAGAAGGGCTGGTGACTCTTGTTACCTACCATGTACTGATAATAGAATCATAGAATCATTCTGGTTGGAAGGGACCTCCAGGGTCATCAAGTCCAACCTTTATCCCATCATATTCCTAACCATCAGACCATCAGACCATGGCCTCAAGTGCCTCATCAACCCGTTTTTTGAACATCCCCAGGGACGGTGACTCCACCACCTCCCTGGGCAGCCCATTCCAGTGCCCAACCACCCTCTCAGGAAAGAACTTCTTCCTAATCTCCAACCTAAACTTCCCCTGATGGAACTTGAACTGCTTTACTCTCTCCTTTCCCATCTGCCATGTTGACTTTTCCCTGCACCTCCAGTGCACACATTAAACAGGCACGAACCTTGCAATTAATTTTGAATTTTTAAAAAATAAAACCCATCCAAATAGAATGGTAAAGGTGATCGCCCATAGGACAGTCCAGGTGAGAAGGGGGTCTCTGGCCCAAGCTCCTCAAAGCAGAACACCTCAGGTCAGACCAGGTTGCTCGGGGCTTCATCTCCTTGGGTCTTGGGAAGCTCCAAAGTTTAGGTTGGAGATTAGGAAGAAGTTCTTTACTGGGAGGGTGGTTGGGCACTGGAAGGGGCTGCCCAGGGAGGTGGTGGAGTCCCCGTCCCTGGGGGTGTTCAACAAATGGGTTGATGAGGCACTTGAGGCCATGGTCTGATGGTCTGATGGTCAGGAATATGATGGGATAAAGGTTGGACTTGATGACCCTGGAGGTCCCTGCCAACCATAATGATTCTATGATTCTATGGCAATGTGTTGCTCTTTTTTCCACTAGGAAAAACTTGTAATTCCTCACCTAGAAGACAGTCTGGCTGTACCTCTGTAACTCTTTTTGGGTAGTTGATAGAGCTGGGACATTCTGGGAGAGATACTGGATTTGAGGGGACTGACCTGCAGCAGCTTTCTCATGAGGGCAGCTTAAAGAGGTGTCCTGGGAATCTCTCAGCAAGGCCTGCCTGCTCTTCTAATGGCCTTGCTGCACTTCAGCAGGCAGGAATTCAGCTCTGAAAGGAAGCGCTGTGTCAGCACATCAGTGTTCACAGCCACGTAAGGAGCTGGAGAACAGGGATGCAGACTGGGAGGGTGTGATGGATGGGGCTGGATTTCTGGTTGGTTTCTTCTTGGTGGTGGGAGGTTTGTCCTGAGATGCAGTTCCTTTCTCCCATAGTTGAGAAGATGTGCTTTTTGATAAGGTCAACCCTCCAAGAGATGGGTTTCCATGGCAGAGGGTTGCTGACCTTTAGCTGCTGCTGACTGCGGATCTGTACAACACCTGACACAGGGCTGATGTTGTGTGTAAGCCTCTTGACCTGCAGTTGCTGTTTAATGTAGGGAAGTTTTAACTTTCTGAGCAGAAAGAGAAGGTCTATCTGAATGAAATGCCTTCTCCAGTTGGTGTGTTTCACTAAGCTCACCTGGTGCTTCCTTGTGAGGGGGTCGGAGTTGGAAATGGTAAATTTTCTTTGCAGCATGGAAAATCTGCACACAAATTTACCACTGCAATAACAGACAGTTTTGTAATGAGTATCACAGATGTAAATCACAGGATCACAGAATCACAGAACAACCCCATGCACCAGTACGGGCTGGGGGGTGACCTGCTGGAGAGCAGTGTAGGAGAAAGGGACCTGGGGGTCCTGGTGGACAGGAGGATGACCATGAGCCAGCAATGTGCCCTTGTGGCCAAGAAGGCCAATGGCATCCTGGGGTGCATTAGAAAGGGGGTGGTCAGTAGGTCAAGAGAGGTTCTCCTCCGCCTCTATTCTGCCTTGGTGAGGCCACACCTGGAGTATTGTGTCCAGTTCTGGGCCCCACAGTTCAAGAAGGACAGGGAACTGCTTGAGAGAGTCCAGCACAGAGCCACAAAGATGATGAAGGGAGTGGAACATCTCCCTTGTGAGGAGAGGCTGAGGGAGCTGGGGCTCTTTAGCTTGGAGAAAAGGAGACTGAGGGGTGACCTCATCCATGGTTACAAATATGTAAAGGGTGAGGGTCAGGACGATGGAGCCAAGCTTTTTACAGTGACGTCCAATGATAGGACAAGGGGCAATGGATGCAAAGTGGAGCACAGGAGGTTCCATGTGAATATCAGGAGAAACTTTTTCACTTTTTCTGGAACAGGCTGCCCAGAGAGGTTGTGGAGTCTCCTTGGCTGGAGACATTCAAACCCCGCCTGGATGCGTTCCTGTGTGATGGACTCTAGGTGACCCTGCTCTGGCAGGGGGGTTGCACTGGATGAGCTTTCGAGGTCCCTTCCAACCCCTAGGATTCTGGGATTCTGTAATTTCTGCTTTGTTTCATTCATTTAGCAGATGCTCAAAACACGCTGCTGTTCTGCTTGTACTCCACAACTCTTCTAAAGCTCCCGTTGGAGCTCAAGGCATCTTTCTATTTTCAACCAAACAGACTGCATTTAACATGAATGCGTCAGCATGAATTGAAATAAGGGACAAGCAAAACATAACCTGTTTCTCCCTTTCTAGCACTAGGGCTGTGTGTTCCTCTCCCAAGCTCTTGAGCCCAAACCTGGAGCCGTGTGTGTAGCTCTGCATTACCCTGTGTCCTCCAGGGTTGAAGAAATGAAAGGCATGGTGTGCCCAGGCCACAAAGTGAAAAAGAAATGAAGCCATGTAGAATTCATGGCAATTAAGATCAAATACATATAAATCACAGCAGGGGAGATTCAGGTTGGACATCAGGGACAATTCCTTCCCTGGGAGGGTGATTGGGTGTGGGAATGGGTTGCCCAGGGAGGTGGTGGAGTCCCTGTCCCTGGAGGTGTTCAAGAGGCGTCTGGATGTGGCGCTGGGTGCTGTGAGTGAGTGGGGATGGAGGTGGGGGTTGGACTGGGTGATCTTGAAGGTCTCTTCCAACCTCAATGATTTGATGATTGCACCCTGTGATCAAAGAGCAGTAAATACAGTGCCCTGCATTAAGAAAGATTTATTAAAAAAAATGATGTAGTAGCTCATGCAAGGAGTCTGGGCTTGAGAGCACGCGAAGTTTTAGAAGATGTTTTAGTGGAAGCACTCCCTGAAGAGGCAGAGTTGACCACAGCTGAGCTCCCTTGGGGAAGGGCACCCATCCTGCTGCCGATGGGAGCCGGGGCACCTCTCCTGCCCCATCTGGAAGGTGTGAGTCATTTATCACCAACAACTCCTGACAGGAAACCATGGGCTCTTCCCGGGCTGATGGGAACAGATGCTTGTCAACATCTACACCTTCTGCTGGAGGGTTTTCAGCAGATGTTCGTTTTCCCCCCGCAATGATTAATTTTAATTACCCAATACAAAAACTGGAACGTAAAGCATTGCTAGGTGCCATTAATTATTCGAAATCATTTCGGGTGTCAGGGTTGCAGTTACGGTGACTTGCAGTGCTCTGGTGATGCTGGAGTCATCATGCTTGAAAGGCAACCCATAGTGCATTGAATAATTCCACACCATGGGCCTCGGTGCTTTTATATCAACTGTAAAAATGATATTTAACACTCATTAGAAGGTTGTTGAGTTTTTTTAATGCTGTGATAGGTCAAGACTTCTGTACAGAGACATGTTCATTTTAATTGTGTTTAGCTTTGGTTGCAAAACCAAAGTAAATAAATCACTAAGAAAGGGTCAGATCGTTCCATTTGGCTGCAGGCTGTTCTTCTTGCAACAATAGGGATTTTATTTGAAAGCTAAAAAAATCACTGCTTGCAATGAGCATGTCTCCAGGTAGTGAGCACTGGGCTTGAGCCACAGCAGCCCTCTGCAAACTCACTCAGTCCTTCTGCAGAGGGAGGTCCTGGGGGGCTCCCTGGGGTGGCTGCTGCTGGGAACCTGCCTAGCAAAGGCAAAGGTGGTTCAGCAGCAGCCAAGGTTTGGTTGGTGAAGGTCTGCAGATGAGAGATAAGTGGAGAATTATGTTTTTGAAGGCAGAATGGATCAATGCTATCGACATTTGAGCCAGCAATGTGCCCTTGTGGGCAAGGAGGCCAATGGCATCCTGGGGTGCATTAGAAGGGCTGTGGTCAGTAGGTCAGGAGAGGTTCTCCTCCCCCTCTATTCTGCCTTAGTGAGGCCACATCTGGAGTCCTGTGTCCAGTTCTGGGCCCCACAGTTCAGGAAGGACAGGGAACTGCTGGGAAGAGTCCAGCACAGAGCCACAGAGATGATGAAGGGAGTGGAACATCTCCCTTATGAGGAGAGGCTGAGGGAGCTGGGGCTCTTTAGCTTGGAGAAGAGGAGACTGAGGGGGGACCTCATGAATGTTTATCAATATGTAAAGGGTGAGGGTCAGGAGAATGGAGCCAGGCTCTGCTCAGACCAGTAATAGGAGAAGGGGGAACGGGTGCAAGGTGGAACACAGGAGGTTCTGGGTGAACATCAGGAAGAACTTTGTCACTGTGAGGTGACAGAGCCCTGGGCCAGGCTGCCCAGAGAGGCCGTGGAGTCTCCTTCTCAGAAGACATTCAAACCCCAACTGGGTGCATCCCTGTGTGCCCTGCTCTGGGTGACCCTGCTCTGGCAGGGGGGTTGGACTGGGGGAGCTTTCGAGGTCCCTTCCAACCCTGACATCCGGTGATTCTGTGAAATGTTGCTCTGATAACTCTTATGCCCAAATATTACCCATCTTTCGGTACCCGTGAGGCAAGTTGGATTGCTTTCCATTTCACATCAGGGAGAGGTATGGATCTGATGTGTCAAACTGTGTTTGACTTCCTTCAGAGGATCCCCATGGAAGTCCCGATGTGACTCGTGCCCGCACATACAGGAGTGTGCTCAAAAATCCATGTGTGTTTATGATCTGATGTTGATGATGATGATGATGATGTGAAGGTCAGGACGATGGAGCCAAGCTTTATTCAGTGTCGACCAATGATAGGACAAGGGGCAATGGATGCAAACTGGAGCACAGGAGGTTCCATGTGAATCTCAGGAAGAACTTTTTCACTGTGAGAGTGCCAGAGCACTGGACCAGGCTGCCCAGAGAGGCTGTGGAATCTCCTTGGCTGGAGACATTCAAACCCCGCCTGGATGCGTTCCTGTGTGATGGACTCTAGGTGACCCTGCTCTGGCAGGGGGGTTGCACTGGATGAGCTTTCGAGGTCCCTTCCAACCCCTAGGATTCTGTGATTCTGTGATTCTGTGATCTGTACAGGTTAAAAGAAGGGGATGCTGATAGGCAAAATCTCACATTACCTTGAGTCAGGAAAACATGAGTCATGGTCATAGAATAGTTTGGCTTGGAAGGGGCCTTTAAAGGTCATCTAGTCCAACTCCCATGCAGTGAGCAGGGACATCTTCAACTAGATCAGGTTGCTCAAAGCCCCGTCCAACCTGACCTTGAATGTTTCCAGGGATGGGGCACCTACCACCTCCCTGGGCAACTGTTCCAGAGTTTCAGCACCTTAATTGTAAAAAATTTCTTCCTTATATTTAGTCTGAATCCAATGTCTTTTAGTTTAAACCATTATCTCTTGTCCTAGTGCTACAGGCCCTACTAAAAAGTCTGTTCCCATCTTTCTTATGCCCCCCCCCTGAAGGCACTGGAAGGCTACCTTAAGGTCTCCCCGAAGCCTTCTCTTCTCCAGGATGAACAATCCCAACTCTTTCAGCCTGTCTTCACAGAAGAGGTGTTCCATTCTTCTGAGCATTTTTGTGGCCCTCCTCTGAACCCACTCCAACAAGTCCACGTCTGTCTTATGCTGAGGACTCCAGAGGTGGACACAGGTGGGGTCTCAACAGAATGGAGTAAAGGGGTAGAATCACCTCCCTCAACCTGTTGGCCATGCTTCTTTTGATGCAGCCCAGGATATGGTTCGCTTGTCTGGACATTGTCTGCTCATGTCCAGCTTTTCACCCACCAGGATCCCCAAGTCCTCTGCAGGGCTGCTCCTACAGGATTCCATGGCTCAGTGTGAGCTCTTCTTTTGTGCGGTGACAAGTGCGACGTTGGGTGGTGGAGTAGTTGGGTCATTGGAAATGAATGAGAGACACAATTCTGCACACCCTGTAGGCCTTCATCAAAACAATCTTAAGCAGGATTGAGATAACACACACAGAACTAGGGAAGGGAGTGATGCAGAATGAGAAATACTTGACAGGGTGTAAAAATTCATTGAGATTATTTTGGTCATGTCCGCAAATGCATTATCGGGAGGGGAAAGATTAATGACTTTGTATTTCCCAATCAAGTCAGGTATTAAACACAAATCTCTCCTTCAAAACGAAAAGTCCTATCTATTTTATTTTGAATTATTATTTTGGTATTACTGTCTTATCATTAATTACTTCTATTGACAAGGTGTAAGACACAGATTCGAATTAAGCACTGTGCATATTATATATTGAGAAATTACCCCTCGCTTTGCAGGTGAGGACTTAGGACATTGCAGACCAATTTCAGGAACAGGACACAAAGTTTAATAGCCATAGCTCGTTGGGGTTTTTTTTTAATTACTGGTACCATACCCTCCATCAGCCTCAGAGATTGGAGGCTGCTTGGTTATGTCTGAGAAGCCATTTCTCACTGGCAGGAGGTCACGTTTTGGCTGGGTTTGCTGTGGGCTGGACCTGTGCTCAGTCTGGCAATGGGTATCAGCCACGAAGCAGCACCCCTATTTATTTCCATCCCGGTGATTGCCTTTTCCTTGGGAAATCTGCCAGGAGGCAGTGGCAGCCAGCCCCGAGGCTGGAATGGGCTGGCTGGGGTGAGTGGGTGCAGCGCGGGTTCAGCATGGGGGCTGGAGGCTCCGGGCAGAGCGTGTAGTCCAGTTTAGAGGAGCCTGTGGTGCAATTGGATTACCAGTCCCATTTAAGCTCATAAAGTCAGGAACATTCATAATTAAGGTAATTACTGAAATTGGTAGATTTGCCGTACCAGGAAAAGCACAATTCATGGAGCAGGATCTGAGCCCTGAGTTGCTTTGCTTTTGGGGGTTGAAATTTTGGGTCATTTTGGGTCAAAATGCCAGTATTTCAGCATATGAGCATATATATATATATGTGAGCTCTTATATATATATATATGCTCATATACATTTCAGCATATACGTATGTATNGAAAATATAAATTTATAGATATGGAGCTCTACAAATAAAATAAAATAGATATTTATTTCCCATGGTGTTTCTATATTGGCATACATATATAAAACATCTATTCAGTTGTGTTGAGTGATGCTTGTGGAAATCTGCTGGCTCTGCCATTTGAATAGGTGAGTGTGAAGGTGGCCTCTC
>VZRW01008538.1:272603-289545 GCA_013398125.1 Aegotheles bennettii
ATGAATCCCAAAGGGTGATGTCCTCAGCTGGATTTAGCCCCTAAAGTACTCTCAGGCTGTTGAGAAGGGTCCTTCGGGTGTAGCAGCAATCATACATCAGTTTATCTCACTTGTTGGCAACAAAGGAAATGTATTTTTGTTTTTTCTCTTTTTCCCCCCAAACAGATTCTGTTAATAAAGTGTCTGCCCTCTCACGTAGCAAGTGTTAATTGAGAGCAGCTCTCCTGCCAGTGTTTATAAACTGTAAGAAATTAAAGAAAATTAAATTAAAATAAAATTAAGTTAAAATAAAAATAAAATAAAATTAAAATATAAAATAAAAAATAAAATAAAAAATAAATTAAAAAATTAAATTTAAATAAAAGTGCAATTAGGAGAAGTCATATGAAGCCCTTCACAAATACCATAGCATTTCATTCTCTATCCATACACGTGAAATGGGAGTTGCTCTGGATATGAATGGAGAGAAGGTGCAGGGGACTGACTGTTAATGACACTCATGGTATCGTTCCTGTTTTAAGACTGAAGAGCAAGAAGCCAGGTGGATAGCAAAGGAGAATATTGTTTATAGTTGGAATAAGGTGTTTGTGTTGTGATGCTGAGCACCAGCTTAAGCTCACATGTTCTCCAGCGTGCCTGTGATATGGCCTTACCCATTCCCCAATCCTTGCCCTTTTAATTCCCCAATAAGGCACATTCTGCCCGTTGATTGCCCTGGCATAACACCCCACACTGTTTGGGTTGGAGGGGACCTTAAAGCTCATCCAGTGCCAACCCCTGCCACGGGCAGGGACACCTCCCACCACACCAGGGTGCTCCAAGCCCCAGCCAACCTGGCCTTGGACACTGCCAGGCAGNTTCAGGCACTGGAAGGTGCTCCAAGGTCTCCCTGGAGCCTTCTCTTCTCCAGGCTGAACACTCCCAACTCTCTCAGCCTGTGCCCAGAGCAGAGCTGCTCCAGCCCTTGGAGCATCTCCGTGGCCTCCTCTGGACTCTCTCCAACAGCTCCGTGTCCTTCTGGTGTTGGGGACCCCAGAGGTGGCCCCAGCACTGCAGGGGGGGTCTCACAGAGCAGAGCAGAGGGGCAGAATCCCCCCCCGGCCCTGCTGCTCACGCTGTGGGGATGCAGCCCAGGATCCCGGGGGCTTTCCAGGGTCCAAGCACACGGCCAGCTCATGGGGAGCTTCTCCTCACCCAACACCCCCAAGTCCTTCTCCTGGGGGCTGTTCCAATCCATTCGCCACCCGCTTTAATACAAGTTGTGATGCCCTCACTTTGATCTGTATCGTGGCAGATGGAATCTAAGATGCTGTTCCTGGGAATCTCACACACTGAAGTCTGTCTGTGTAAGCAGCCACCTCTACTTCGCCCCCATTAGTGATTTACTCAAGACCTAAATCTTCATTAAAACAAAATAGAATCCTACCCAAAGTCTGATGTAATCAAGTATGGTGGACCAGTTTGGTAATCCCATAGCATTTTGACTCTGACACGAGAACCATGATTATCTTTAACAGCATTGGTCTGAGAAGAGGAAGATTGCTCTGGTTTAAGCTAAGGTAGACTTGGCTCCATGTGTTGGGAATCCCTCACTTCCCAGGTGTGGGCGGGTGGGTTCCCTTGCTTTTTGCCACTGTAAGATCCTGCTGGTACCTTGATTTCCTAGCTGTGTTGCATCCTCACAGGCTCTGTTGTTAACCTGTTTTCACTCTTTGTGAAAATACCCTTGAGTAGGAGAAGAATTGGATCTATAGGTAAAAAGTGTGAACATGGATTGCCTTTAATACTTCATAAATCAGGTCTAAGGGTATCTGGACTCAGCATTTCTTAGCCATGGGAGACTTTCTGATGAAGTTGGAAGTGTCAGGTATCTATGCCCATGGTTAAAATTGGTGTGCATTATGTCTTAGACCCCAGGAAATAATGTAATTAAAACCCACACTTCATGTAAGACCAGACTGGAGCTTTTGATCCAGAGGGAAGGAGATTATTTACTTTGTTCAATGCTTTTGCCTTAATCCAGCGCCACACAAACAAAACTCTAAGCTCTTACAAAACAATTTAAATGGAAGCTAATTTAAACCCTCTAAAATGAGGTGATACGGTGTCTTGATGGGCAAACATGGCCAATTACTTTGCAATAAATACCAGTGAAGTCATCATCTCCAGTGCAGAGATAATTTCAGTCACAGCGTGTTGACAGCATCGTTGAGATCCCATTAACGTTGGCAGTGAGGGCTTGTGCAGCAGCACGAGCTCCTCTCCTACCTGGGAGACCTGCCCACGCTCGGGGGACACTTGGCAAGGCAGGGCAAGGAGACAAGAGGGCTCAGTGTAGATATTGTGATGGTTATTACCTTACTGCAATGTCATTTGGAAGGAGAGATGAGCTCTCAAAGGCTGAACTGTAGTGTAGGTGATGCACTAAAGTCAGCAAGTACAGAATTTTTCTGAAGATACTCATAGGTTTGTTAATTATTATCTAATTCCGATCTGTTCAATATTTGCCTAAATTATCATTTTAAATCTCAGGTTCTCTTGAGTTTCTCTAGCTGGAATTATGTAGAGCTGAAAATCAAGCAGTGGTGTCTAATGAGAAGGTTTGGGTTCCCTCTGGAGACCTTCTGCCTTTAGTGGAGAGCTGAGCATGAGCATTGTTAACCATAACATGAATCCTGTGTGTGTGCCTAACAAAGAATATTCATGTTAACCATTCATGGCCAGTGTATTAAAACCTTCTGTATTTTATTCTTGCTCCCAGCAGCGTTTCTGGCGTGGAAAATCATGCCAGACTGCTGGATAGGCTGTAGGTGTTGCTAATCCAGGAAGGCTTGGGATTTCTGTGTGTGTACACCATCCGTGGCTACACATATATGCACACACAGCTGTAGTAAGACTTCTAACAAGTTGTCCTGACATCAGGAACTCCAGGGACAGTGGCTGAATTCGTCAGGGTTCAGGCTGAGCATCCTCTGCCTCATCTGACTTCAGGGAGCGTTGGGAGACGTTCAGAAGACCACACGATGGTACCTTTGGTAGGATCACTTCTCCCAGATTTGTTTCTTTGACTTTATTTTTCAGAGAAGGATTTCGGGAGAAATAAAAGCTTTTAAAAATCATTGGGTTTTGCTATTCAGACACACTTCAGTAAAAATATTTGCAGAGTTTCTTCAGCTGTGGGAAGAAGGGTACAAGATGAGTGTGTTTCTGATGAGCAGCAAAGTGTTGGTTGCTTTGTAACAGTCCCCAGTGCTTTCTGCATGTGTGTGTATCCACACACTTCTTTCTCCTGTCTAAAACTATTTCAGTCGTGGCTTTATTTTGCCCTGAAATAAGAATGACCTCGAAATGTTGCTAGGCAGTGAATTAATATCTTGGATATTTGTATGCTAATAATGAAGAACCAACAAGATATTGGAAGGCTGGGGACGTAATCAACGTTACGACTTAATTATAGTACCGAGGATTGCTGAGATAATTTACATTCCTGGAAAATTGATAGAGAAGGATGCAGCTTGTTGAGGAGAGATGAGTTGGGGGAGGGCTGCCTTCTGCATTAAGGAGGTGCAGACTTTCTGAATACGAGAGCGCGTGGTATGTGAGTAGTAGTAAAAAGGTGCTGTCTACCATAGAAGACTCGGAGAAGAAAGAGGAAGGATGGCTTTTGCTGGTAGTCAGTAAGGTCAGGGAATCCATGGATGATGTCTCAGGAAAGCAAAGCGAGGCAGAGGTGCGAAAAAACCCTCACTTGGACTTTCCCAAACTCGCCTGGCTAACAAAGGAGAAGGGCCCACTGAGAAAGAGTTCAGGGAGATGAGCTTATGGGATCTCTGATACCCTGCACCGCGGTGGGAGGTCATCCAAACAGTAGAAACAGCCTTAAAGTTTCACTGATGACTGTAAGCTTGAGCACCTTGGGATAAACCAAGCACCATGGTCTAATGGCTAGGAATATGATGGGATAAAGTTTGGACTTGATGACCCTGGAGGTCCCTTCCAACCATAATGATTCTATGATTCTATAAACCACACTAAGAGAATAACCCATGGGGTCCTGTAGATTTTGGAGAAGAAACCTGTGTTGGAAGCCATGGTGACTGGTCTGCTTGAAGCTGAGTTGTCTCTGAAGAGCAGTGTCACCTCCCACCATTGTTTCCCTCTGATTTCAATGTTTTGCAGCTTCTTTTCCTTTGTTGAAGAAGGAAAGACGTAATGGCAGTTCAGTCTGCACTGTGCATGAATGCTTGAAGGTGTGGGACTGGCTGAAGTGGCTCCCATGTTCAGAAGCTGCAGACATGAGGAACCAGAGCACCATTTAAATACATCAATGGAACTTCAGCTTCTTCCTTTCTAATGAGCACTGGAAAATGGGACTTTGGTGCCGAAGTCAATTAGATGGACTGTAAACATCTGCTCACAGGCTCTCTGAAATAGCCAAGTTCTGAAAGTTGACTTAGATGCTTTAGGCAATGTTTACCAGGTTGATGATTGCTTCTGCTCGTAATCAGTGTAACTCGGTAGGCAGCAGTCCTATTTGGAGTACAAACTACTACTGCTGAGTAGCTTTTGGAGTGCGGGAGAAAGTGCTGTCATGTAAGCTTGGCATCAAATTAGAAGAAAGCAAAAGAAGCCCGACAGCTCTGTCTTCTTCCATCCCACTGCTCCCTTAGGTGCTGGCACGGCTAAAAGAAGAGTTATTAAATGTTGCCAAAGAAAGGCAGTGACAAAAAAATGCAAATCATACGGTTTTCAGCTAAAAGCCACGTTATACTTACCTCCAAACATTGTCATCTCCAGCGGTTCCTAAATGCTACGTGAATATTGCTCATATTCAGCACAGGCCCCCTAACTTCAAAAAGGCCATTGAGGGGCTGGGGGGTGTCCAGGGAAGGGCAGCAAAGCTGGGGAAGGGTCTGGAGCACAGGGCTGATGGGGAACGACTGAGGGAGCTGGGGGTGTTCAGCCTGGAGAAGAGGAGGCTCAGGGGGGACCTCCTGGCTCTCTACAACTCCCTGAGAGGAGGTTGGGGTGAGGGGGGGGTCGGTCTCTTCTGCCGTGCCCACAGTGAAAGGACGAGAGGGAACGGCCTGAAATTGCAGCAGGGGAGATTCAGGTTGGACATCAGGGACAATTCCTTCCCTGAGAGGGTGATTGAGGGTGGGAATGGGTTGCCCAGGGAGGTGGTGGAGTCACTGTCCCCGGAGGTGTTCAAGAGGCATCTGGATGTGGCGCTGGGTGCTGTGGGTGAGTGGGGATGGAGGTGGGGGTTGGACTGGGTGAGCTTGGAGGGCTCTTCCGACCTCGATGATTCTATGATTCTACATCATTTTTACCATGCTCTTTTGGTGGAAACATGAATTAATAAGCTTAACTTGGATCAGTGAGTAGCAAAATAGAGTCTTGGAAGGAGCAGACCTGTTGTGTTCTGATGTTTTAGTCTTTGTTTTCATCTTAAGAGTCGTGTTTGTTGTCAAGGTTCACAAAAGACTTTTCAGCCTGTGCTGAGCCTCAGGGCGTGGGTACAAACCATGCAAATGAGGGCTTTCTGTGGGACAGACTTTCCAGGATGTTCTTCTTGTTCTGGGGTTAAGTACTGTAGGCTTTTCAGATTTCAGGCTAGTTTACAACTGACAGAGTTTGGTGTCAATCCAAAACCAGACTCCATTCCTGGCGAAGAGTCAGACACTTAAGACCTTGCAGTGATTGAGTGATTTTGATTGATTCCCAGATTAGATCATCGTATCAAAGCAGTGACATGGCCTCAGAGTCCACATCCTATGTATTTTTAGTAAGATTTGCATCTTTGGCTGAATTAAAGTTCTCTCAGGAAGGAGTGGTTTGACTGCTGACAAGAGTGCCTATAGACAAATTTGTACAACCGGAGTTTTTTCTTTTAGATGTTGTCCCACTCGTAGCATCTTCATCACCCACAGCCTGCATAACCGTGTCTTTTTGTAACCTTGTTTCTTTGCCCTGGCAAAGGGAGGGGAGATGAGACACGCTGGTGTTTGACAGCCCTTCAGTCTGAGGGCAGTCGTTCCGCCTACGTGACTTTGCAGCGTCGGCTATCAAAATCCCTCTCCTCACACATCCATCACCGCCGGGTCTTGCTTTGATTCACTCGTGGAAATGTTGACATCCTTGCTTAGCCATATGAATAATAATCTGGAAAACAGAGCCTCGAGCTTTATGGCCACGTTTTTTCTATTGAAAATGCACACAGAGGCACACACACGTTCACAGGTACCTGGGTAAGTCTGTACGTGGAGATGCGTGTCTGTGTAGACCCCGTGTTTGTGTCCACCCGTGGTGTGTGTGTGCATCAGTGGAGATATTTCCATATATTGAGGCCATGGTCTAATGGTCTAATGGTTAGGAATATGATGGGATAAAGGTTGGACTTGATGACCCTGGAGGTCCCTTCCAACCATAATGATTCTGTATTTCTATGATTCTATGATTCTGTATTTCTGCGGCTGATCGCCAGCCTGTGTCCTTTCTGTTCACATTTACTTTAGGAGTTAATAGATTGAAAAATCTCTCTTCTCTGCGGGGAAATAATGCTTGGAAAGCCATAAATGTTTCCTTGTGGAATTGTCCCGGGTTTTCCACGCGATATTTCAAGGAAAGGTGATGAAGCCATCGTTTACATGTTTTATGTTACTTGAATTGCAGGAAAGTATTAAATGTCAGCAGTAAAGTTTGTAGCTATTTTAGTATGCCACTGAAATACGTAGAAAGCCTTAACCTTTTAAAAACTTAGAAGTTCTAGCTGATTTTTATCTAGATTAGAGTTAACATGAGCCAACTTGCACTTCAATTAACCTTCCATAAATTCAGATCAGAAAAAGTACAAAACATTTGGAGTAGCCCTCAATAAAACAACAAAGCAAACCAAACCACTGAGATTCCTCCAAGTCCTCTGCTTCCTTCCCAGGACATGGTCAGTGTCTGATACTGGCAGCCAAAAGCCTACTACTGCTGGGCAAAGGCTTATTTTACGTTTACACTTGACAGCAACCAGACACCAGAAAAGCCCAACCCAACAAACCCACAGGAAAGCAACACACAGAGCAATAATTATGGTTCAGCTGAAGTGGCTTTCTTGTAGAAGGAGGCTGGATTTAGAGCTGGTTTTTAGGTAGACCTTGATCACCTGGGGGAAGGAGTTGATGGCACGTGAGTGCACGGGGCTGGCTTGGGACTGGAGAGGTTCCCTACATCTGTGCTGAAAGCCCCACTCTGTTAGATCATGAATCTGTACTCAGGCAAGTTTGAGCTTGGCTCCTCACACCCATGAAGTTGGTTCCTTTGGTTGATCCAAGACACAGTATTTCATCAGTAAGGTTGGGGTGGCTTTTCAGTTCCTCTCTGGTGAGATGGTTTCCCAAGTTTCAGAGTTAATGCTGGTTTCTCATGATACAAACTGCAACTTCTTTATTGTTGCCTGAACTTGTTGTTACCATTGGAGGAATAATTTGCAAACCCTCAGGGTGTACAGCTGGCTCAGGCTCGGGAGGAGCCAGCCACAGCACAGCAGCTACTATACCAGAAAGGGAACAGAAAGGTACAGAAACACCCAGGAGCTGGGACCACGCTGCAGGAGGAGCAGGACAGGACGATGCTGATGAGTCCAGGTGCCCTTCCAGCAAACAAACGCGGTGTTCCCATCAACTCGAGCACAGGGACTCCCCGTGGTTTCCTTACCAGATAAGAGCTGAAAAGAAATCTTAAGGATTCAGCAGCATTTATTTATTCATTCCTTGTCATCTCTCCCCATACCTGTTTGTCTTTTTTTTTGCAGGTAGTCCCTTGATGTTAGAGGTGGCCCGTAGGGAAGAGAAAATGCTTTAATTGACATTTGTGATGGTCTTGTTGTCTCTGGCAAGAGGAAAGCTGCAGTTTTGTGTCATTTAGGAAAGGAGATAGGGGAATGACTCTTTTCCATTCTAGATGAACTCCGGTGTCTCCAGTGAGGACATGATTGTGTCACTGGACCTTGGCAAAAATAGCTCATTTTCAAAGCAGAACCAGTTCCCTTCTGCACAAGAGTTAGGGGTTAAAAATCTGAAGGCATTTAGCTGGCACAGATGGATTTCTACTGTTGACAGTGTCATGGCCATTCTGGCCTCAGCTGAATAGAATTGAACTTAGGGAAAAATTATGGTAATTTACTGCTCTTGTAACCAGCTGGAATATGACAACCACTAAAAATGGCTTTTTAAAAATATTTCTGCTTGACATTCCTAATGTCTTTATGCTGTATTACAAAGTGGAGACACCTTGAAAGGTTGAATGGAGACACCAAGCTCCTCTGCCAAGGGGGAGAAGCAGCAGCACATGCCAAACATGTCAGGACCCAGTTTGCAAAAGGTAGAACCCTTTCAGATTTTTTTCCAAAGCCATTTAAACACTGGTTAAAATGAGGAAATAGGAGGCTGCGTGTAAGAGTGAGACCAGTAACACCAGCAAGAACCAGCATTTGAGCAAGTGGTGCTTTGACTCTCATGATGGATGGGACCATTGGTGCATCCTGGGCATGACTTGGCCTAGTAATGAAGGTTGAGGTGGAATGGTGTTTTCTTTATAGACAGAAGAAGCCTTAAAGAGTTTGGGTAAGAGCATTGCATTTTTTTCAGTTGAATTTTAGGGAGTAGGGTCAGCATTGTGGAACATGGAACCCATCCACTGCCTCATGTCACCCACACGTGCAGGTTTGGTTTTCCTGCATTCTTTTATGGACAACACCTCAACCATCCCAGTGGACATCTCCAGCACGTAGAGATTTGTTGCTCTTCGCTTCCATTTTGAACTTGGAGATGTTCCAAGGAAAATAGGTATCTTATGTGGCACATCCAAACCTTGTTTCTATGTCTCCTGTTTGCATAGCCTGGTTAAATAAATGTAGGAGAGGGAATAAATACGGTAATTAAATATCTAAGGCAGGAATGAGCTTGATGAATGTAGAACTAAGGCTCTGTCCTGCAGCACAGACATAAATGTTTCCAGAAGCAGCTTTGTCAGGGAATAGGTGGTAGAAGCGTGGCTTTTATATGGCTAATTTTCAACATTTAGGACAAAAGACAGTATATAAAGAAGAAAATAGCTTATCTTCTTGAGATACAGCTCTCAAGAAGGCTCCTAGCCCATGCTGAATATACACCTTGTATGGTTTTATTTTTGATGGTTAACTACATCAATTTTAAGGTCTCCCTACAGGCTTGGTGAGCCTAGAAGGGATGTTTAAAATTTCTACAGGGTTGGCTGATAAACTCTGGGGATGATGCTGAGAGACCTGAGGTTTGGACTGAACCTTCCCCACATTTCCTACATTTCAGTCTTCTGTCCTTTAACCTTTCTGTTCTTAAGTGAAAATGATGATTTTTTTTTTTGCCAGCTGTGAGAAATGCAACATTTGGGACACCCAGTTCTCCAAAGTTTTGACATGTATGTGGTCTCTGGGGAAGGGGCTGTTGGTGGAAATACAGAATTTTAGTTGAAAAAATTGCCTTGCTTTCCTCTTTCTGGAAGCACATGTTCTAATCATCCGTAGCTAAAATGTATTTTCATCGATATAGGTCCTTAAGATGAGCAGCTGTGCAGTTATTATTAAAAAAAATAAACAAATCAAACCTCCAAATCCCTCCCTGCGTTTCAGAAGATAATTTTAAACATCAGGAGAAGTCTTCAACAGTCAAGCAATCTTAGCTTAATGCAAGCTCATGCCCTGGGTGCTGGTTACAGGCTCAAAATCCATCATTCTCTCATCAGCAAAATTGCCTGTCCATATTTTTTTAAGCTGTTTTCCCTGTTTGTGAAATGTTTTGATATGTGTTTCATGTCAGCTGCACCTTCCTATGTGTATTGCATGAATTAACTTTGTCAGGCATTAATAAGTGCAGTGATATTTTGGACTCCTGTTGATCTCCACCAGAAGTTTCTTGCTGCTGAACTTCATACCAATAACTCCAGAGTTCTGCACCTCGCCTTCCAAATTCTGCAAAAAAAAAATGTTGAAAAACAACAACAAAAAAACCCCACAAGAAGCAGGGAAATGGTGCTGCAGATCCTTGATGAGTTGCCTAAATCTGAGCATTCCCATTGTCCATCTGTGCAGAGACAGTTACCCTGGTGCACCCTGCCATGGTTGGATGTCCATGGGTACATCCTTCAGCAAGTGTCATATAGAACCACAGAATGGTTTGGGTTGGAAGGGACCTCTAAAGGCCATTGAGTCCAACCCCTCCTGCAGTGAGCAGGGACACCTTCAACCACATCACGTTGCTCAGAGCCTCATCCAACCTGACCTTGAACATCTCCAGGGATGGGGCATTCACCACCTCCCTGGGCAGCCTGTGCCAGTGTTTCACCACAGTCATTGTAAAAAACTTCTTGCTTATATCTACTCTAAATCTCCCCTCTTTTAGTTCAAAACCATCACCCCTTGTCCTGTTGCAAAAGGCCCTGCTAAAAAGTTTGTCCCCATCTTAAGTGCCGGATTCTGCACCAGGGACGGGGCAGCCCTGGTGGTGTGGGCAGACTGGGGAACGAGTGGCTGGGGGTCATGGCTGATGGCAAACTGAACATGAGCCAGCAGTGTGCCCTGGCAGCCAGGAGGGCCGACCCTGTCCTGGGGTGCACCAAGCCCAGCGTGGCCACCAGCCAAGGGAGGGGATTGTCCTGCTCTGCTCCACACTGGTGTGGCCTCACCTCCAGTACTGGGTGCAGTTTGGGGCACCACAGTGCAAACAGGACATCAAACTGCTGGAGCACGTCCAGAGGAGGCCACGAGGATGGTGAAGGGCCTAGAAGGGGTAAGCTGTGAGGAGTGTCTGAGGGCACTTGGATTGTTCAGCCTGGAGAAGAGGAGGCTGAGGGGGGACCTCACTGCAGTCCATGGCTTCCTCCCGAGGGGAAGAGAAGGGGCAGGGACCGATCGCTGCAGTCCTGTGACAGTGACAGGACTGGGGGTGACAGCAGGAGCTGAATCAGGGGAGGTTCAGGTTGGGGGTCAGGAGAAGGTTTTTCCCCCAGAGGGTGGTGGAGCACTGGCACAGCTCCCCAGGGCAGTGGGCACAGCACCAACCCTGCCTGAGCTCAAGCAGCGTTTGGGTGATGCTCTCAGGCCCATGGTGTGACCCTGGGGTGTCCTGCACAGGGACAGGGGTTGGACTCCATGATCCTGGAGGGTTCCTTCCAACTCAGCATGTTCTATGGTTCTGTGATTGTATTTGGAAGGCATTTATTGCTCTGCTAGCAGACAGGAGAAACTATTTCTGATCAGTGCTAAAAGAGCTTAGAAGAGGAGTTGCATTAACTCCAGATCACTCCAGTGCAGCACAGAGTGCACTTCTGGGGCTCAAAGAGCTCACAGATAAATATTAATTAGTCCATTTCATTTTCTTTGTGTTGTGTGGAACTCTTCTATCAGCAGAGGGTTTGTGGGGTGTGAAAGCTCTTCACGCCCTGTCTGATGTGAGCTGGTGGATGGTGCAGCTGAAGGTGCTGTGGTAAAGAGTGTGAAGTTTTTTCCCTTTCTGCCATGTCTTTATAAGAGGTTTCCTGGAAGTTTTAAGTACTTGAAATGGGACCCTTTTTATAGCTTTGAATAAATCTGAGCTAGCAGAACAGGGCAGGCTTCACCTGGATCTGTTTATTACTCCTGAGTCCTAAGGGAAGCTTTTCTCAAGTACTTTATGTGTCTTTATTCATTCCTGGAGTCGCCTTGGAATGCACGTGAGCTGAGGAATTTCACTGTCCTGGCTTCAGGCATTTTTCTGCCTTGTTCAAAGATGAGAAGTCTGACAAACAAGCCTTATGGAGACTGGCTGAGGGAACTGGGGTTATTGAGCCTGGAGACGAGGAGACTGAGAGGAGACCTTATTGCCCTCTACAACTGCCTAAAGGGAGGTTGTAGGGAGGCTGGGGTTGGTCTCTTCTCCCAAATTGCTGATGACAGGACGAGAGGAAATGGCCTCAAGTTCCATCAGGGGAAGTTTAGGTTGGAGATTAGGAAGAAGTTCTTTCCTGAGAGGGTGGTTGGGCACGGGAATGGGCTGCCCAGGGAGGTGGTGGAGTCCCCGTCCCTGGGGGTGTTCAAAAAACGGGTTGATGAGGCACTTGAGGCCATGGTCTGATGGTCTGATGGTCAGGAATATGATGGGACAAAGGTTGGGCTTGATGACCCTGGGGGTCCCTTCCAACCATAATGATTCTATGATTCTGCAAGGTGGGGGTTTGACACGAGGTCTGTCCTGATGTGCTCCGACAAGCTCAAGTGATTGTGTGCGAAGGGGGAGAGCCCTCGCCCTGCTCCCCCGGGCTCCAGCGTGAGCACACAAAGCTTTGACAGTGGTTTCAAGCTCATTTAACTCCTTAAAAAAAAAAAAAACTCAGAGGAGGCAGTTAGTGCCTCTTTGGAGTGTATTTCAGCTTCTTTGGTCGTTGAAGTTTCCTTTGAACGGCCCAAGTGTGTCCCTGGTGGTAATGGGAGTTTTACTGCTAAGTCTTTCTTGCTCTCTGTAATTTTAAGCAGTGGATGTCACTAATATAAGAATTTCCTTAAACAGAGGTGATACAGGAGTTCAAGTCTTGGTGTGCACATAGCAATGAGCAGTGCATAAGGAATAGGATTAAGGAGTGACAGCATCCATGACGTTGATGAAAGCCTTGGCATGCCTGAATGATATTCCATTAGGTCACACTTTCAATATTAATTATATGCAACATTTGAAGGTCTTTTTGTTCTTAGGCTGAATTATCTATCTTTGGGTAGGTTTTGCTTTCAGTCTGCATGGTTGGTCAAAAAGGAAGTTCATCTCATCCTGGGAATGTTTGCTTAGCACTCTTAGTGTTCCTCCTGCAGTGAATACATACCTCTGTGTAGTTTGGTAATTTGGAATATAAAAAATACCTATGAACAATGTGAAGAGCCTTCAGCTGAAGAGGATATACATGTTTGGTTAGGTGCAGTGAGGGGTTAGGCAAGATAACACACAAGGTGGTAGAGAACACGGTGTGAACACAAAGCCTACAGCAGCATCTGAGGTCCCTCTAGTTGCACTGAGCAATGAAGGTTTGCCCAAATGTGTATATCCTTATCAAACTGCAAATTACTGGGATTCCTGTGTTTCTGTCTAAGGAGGGAGTTAATTCCTAGACTGAAATCCAGGCAAATCTTCTCCTTCTCCTTTACTTTCCTTCTTCCTCTTCAGTCCAGATGCTGGCTTGTTTCATCCCATATGTTACACAAGTGTTAATCTACCCAGCACTCAGAGACATCATTTTAAGTTCCACATTCTTTACATTAATACACAAACTACACCCCGTGATGTTGATACGTCCTTGGCATCCAGGACAGGTTCTTTCTTTTAAACCACTACTAAATTTTTCATCTCAGGAGTTGTGGCTGTCCCTCCGTGTCAGTGTTGAAGGCCAGGTTGGATGGGGCTTGGAGCAACCTGGTGTGGTGGGAGGTGTCCCTGCCCACTGGATGAGCTTTAAGGCTCCTTCCAACCCAAACCAATCTGAGATTCTGTGATCATGGGCTTCCCAGGACTAACCTCATTTATAAAAAGAAATTTAAAAAGAAAACAAAACCAACGAGAGCAAGGGGGAGGCTGTTATTGGCTATTCCGGATGGATGAAGTGGGCTGAGCTAACGTAGAGTAGGGCTCTAGTAAAGTGTTTTTAACCATGATGTGTTTTGTCAGAGTAATCGGGGACATCTGTTTTTCTCACGCTCTGATTATGATCTTATATTCTACAGTTGGCAGCTTCTGCTTTTGCAGCTATGCAAGAATTTATTGGTTCCCTTAACAGATTTTTGTTTTTAATAATTGTGTTTTATCTTGTTGACAAGCTGGAATAGTTACTTTGTAGTAATGCCCAAGATAAAAGTCTTAGCACAGCAGAAAGCCAACAGCAATATACAGTGTGTATAGAATAATGCTGTCATTGGACCTTGTCTGGCACCTGAATTTCCAACAACAGAGAGAAGAATATGCCCAAATATTGGTTCTGCCCCGTTGGCACCACAATGACCCGGAATGGTGAAGGTGTTGCTGTGATGGATTGCAAAAGGAGATGCCCGTCTTTGCTTCTTTCTTTATTCAGCATCATCCAGGGTGCTCATTCTGTCGCCCAAATCCTTCTGTGGCACATCCCCAGATGTTAATTATTTCTCTAGAGGTGGGACATAAAAATCATTTTAAATGTAGAAGCTTGTTCTGTGAAAGGTTCTATCATATGGACAAATACCAGCCAACAAAGTAGAAGCTCACCTTGGTGGTCCAGATCCTGTCTGTTCAAATAGGTGTCCCCTCACCAAGGTCTGGATTTCACTGTGAAATTCTTGGCTTTGAGAAGTGGTAGGGCTGTAATAAAATACAGTGCAAAACTGCATTATACATGAAGTATAAAACATATGATTGAGTAATATTGTAGGTTTAATATAAAATAATCAACAGGCGTTTACTTTTTTTCACTGAATAGTGAAATGTGTGGCAGGGCCATCAGATACTTGTCCAGTTGCTGTGTGGGTTCTTCTTGCCTATTCCCCACACTGAATAATCTGAGCATATGAATGATGTGGATTATTTAAAATGGCATCTTATTAGGGAAATTGTGTTTAACCGGGCAGTAGCTACTTTTAAATGTATGTTATGCAGTAGGTACTTTTAAAAGTATCTCTATAGGATGAGAAATGCCTATAAATTAGTCTCAGCGGGAGAAATAGCATTTCACTTGGCAGCTGTGTGTTGTTCAAGTCTTTGAAAGAAACTATTTTTAAACTGAGATTTTGCCTTCCTGCTACAAGCGATGGTCTTGCCGGTAAACGGAGAAACAATTCTGTATCTCATCATCTTGCAGCTATTGCAGTCTGTGAGTGGCACAACTGCTGATAATTACAGCAAAAAAACCATTGAAAATTTCTACTATCATTACTTTAATATATATTTTAGTCATTTTTATAACATAACCATCCCCGAACCCCCGCAGGCTGTCCCCTGGAAGAAGTGCGTTAACAGAAATGGGTTCCAGCAAATGTCTGGCACATCCAAATGGAAACTCCCCAATCCAAACAGCTTGGCTGTTTCCTTTAGTATTTTGGGGGATGCTGCAATAGGCCGGGTTTTTTGGCCGTTGGCACGTTGGCTCATGATCTGTGTGATCACAGCATTTAGCCCATGCGTTGCTGAAAGAGCAGCAAGAAAACACGATGAAAACAATAGCAACAGCTTCTGCCTTTGGCTGGGATTTGTAAAGCCAGAAAAAGTCTTTGCAGATGCGTGGAGCATCTGGGAAGAGTGCAGAGAGGTTTCCTGCCTTCCTCACCTCTGCACAGCCCCCTCTGTTATTGCCATGCTTAATCCAGACTGTACATACTTCTTCTTTTTTCCATCAAAATAGAGTGTTTTGAGGAGCATTGTGAACGTCTTATGAAGATGTGTGGCTGGGTGTTGAAAGGGAGGATGAAGGCAGAGAAATGCAAAGCTCCACAGAAAAAATAGCATCCCGTTTTTCTATAGGAGCTGATGGCGTGTAATGTAGGAATGTAATTTAGGAATGAAGTCTTGAGTTTGTGATACATTGTGCTGCGAAAATGTCAGCCAAGTGGTCTCTCAAAAAGAAGCCAAATTGAGCAGTAGGAGAGAAACAGAGCTTTGCAAAGGAAAGAGAATAAAGGTCTTGCTAGCACTGCATAAATCCGTGGCTTGCATAAAGCTTGAATGTTGCATACACTGGCTTTTCCTCCCGGGAAGTTGGAGTCCCAATGCTGAGGGTTGTAGCTGCAGAGGAACTGTACTTCCACTTCTTCCCGTTGCATGTTCTGAGTCTTTGTCCAGTGCAAAGGCTTGGTATTTTGATAAAAATGCATTTTGTAGACAAAATATACTGAACTTCTTTGCTTCCCATCAACGACACTAAACTTGGGAGAGGATTAGTTGAGGTTAGAGAAGAGCAACTCTGTAAGAATGGATGTTGAACGTTCAGATGATCCACAGTCCCAGCCATTTTCTTGTCAAACAAAGCTACTTGTGGCTGCGGAGTGTGGAGCTGCAGGCAGGTCAGTGCTAGACAGATGCGGAGGTGGCTCCGATGGTTTGGGAGAGGCAGAACCACTGGTGGTCACCAAGGCTGTCAGTACTCAGATGTGATGAACCATCATGCACTGCCGCTCACGTGAGAGCGGTCACCTTACAGCACCTGGCTCAAGCTTTAGAAGGCTTCCAAAGTGCTTACATGAAGAGTTGGGTTGTAGCAGGGGAGCGGTTTCAGGCTACGTAAGTTTAGCTGAGGCTGCTGCTAAAAGTGTCTTTCACCTCCCACATCATGTCCATGCACTTCTCACAGTAGGCCTTGGCCTGTCCAAGAGCTTATTGCCACCACTGCCACAGAGGCATTGGGGGCAAAAAATATTGGAAGATCAGTGTGATCACAGAGTCACAGAATATCAGGGGTTGGAAGGGACCTCAAAAGCTCACCCAGTCCAACCCCCCTGCCAGAGCAGGACCACCCAGAGCAGGGCACACAGGGATGCATCCAGTTGGGGTTTGAATGTCTCCAGAGAAGGAGACTCCACAGCCTCTCTGGGCAGCCTGTTCCAGTGCTCTGTCACTCTGACAGTGACAAAGTTCTTCCTTATGTTCACCCGGAACCTCCTGTGTTCCACCTTGCACCCATTCCCCTTTGTCCTGTCTCTGGCCATCCCTGAGCAGAGCCTGGCTCCATCCTCCTGACCCTCACCCTTTGCATATTGATAAACATTCATGAGGTCCCCCCTCAGTCTCCTCTTCTCCAAGCTGAAGAGCCCCAGCTCCCTCAGCCTCTCCTCACAAGGGAGATGTTCAACTCCCTTCATCATCTTTGTGGCTCTGCACTGGACTCTCTCAAGCAGTTCCATGTCCTTCTTGAACTGTGGGGCCCAGAACTGGACACA
>VZRW01008538.1:290001-300707 GCA_013398125.1 Aegotheles bennettii
CCCTGGGGGTGTTCAAAAAAGGGGTTGATGAGGCACTTGAGGCCATGGTCTGATGGTCTGATGGTTAGGAATATGATGGGATAAAGGTTGGGCTTGATGACCCTGGGGGTCCCTTCCAACCAGAATGATTCTATGATTCTGTGATTCTATGAAAGCTCACCCAGTGCCACCCCCTGCCATGGGCAGGGACACCTCCCACCACACCAGGGTGCTTCAAGCCCCATCCAACCTGGCAAACAACACTGCAAGGGAGGAGCAGCCACAGCTTCTCTGGGCACCCTGGGCCAGGGTCTCACCATGCAGATGTGATCACCAGTTTTAAAGGTTGTCTTTTTCCTTCTAGTCCTTTCTGTGCTTTGCTGTTGAACCATTGCAGCTTTCTATTGCTTTATTTAGAGTCATTCTGGGGATAGCTGGTCTATATTTCCCCCAGAACTCTCAAGGATGCAATGAGACAATTTTTATGCCACCACTAATTTTGCTTTTCCCTTTTGGCTGCTCCCTTTCATTTCCTTTTAACGAGTTTCCTCATTTCTGTGTACTTTCTCTTCTGAGGGCTATGTTGTTGCAGTAGCTTTGATTTTTCACTTTCAAGGGGATGCTGAAGTTGAGTATTGGGAGAATTCAGTAGAAACCTTTGAAAACAGACCTTATGGTTTTCTGGGAATTGTTTTTTGACCAAGACTGCTTTAAGGAGAAGACTTCAATGATACTGAGACAGTCTGAGTACTCACTTGGTGGGTAGCTGAGGTCGTCCAGTAATTCTGACTGTGCAGTTGCCAGGGTTGCAAAGTCCTTTCCAACAAGTTGCTGAGATGCTGAGGATCTTCAGCTTAAATAATAAAATAATTCAAGTATCTTAGGTTACAGATTTTCCATCCCTAGTGTAGAAGGTGCCTGCAGTTGGTCCTAGTCCTGCTTCTGGTTGGTTTAAATGCAGCTTTCTGCTCTTCCCTACGTGGCTGTTATGGCTGTCCCACCTCTTTTAGGCTATTGAGTGTTTAAGCCCCTCATGCCTAGGGAATGTATAGATCTGAAAGGAATGGTTTCCCACTCCTGGAAGCTGTCCTTGTTCTTTGTTGTAGAAGACTTTCCAATGAAATCTCAATGATTTGGGCACCAGAAACGGATGGTGGCTGTTCCTGGGAAGGGGGAGCGCGGAGCTGAGTCCAGGAAGTGAGATGGCTGGGGCAGAAGCACAGATGCACTCTCTCCTCTCAAGGGTTGCTTTCTGTAGCTTTTGATCAGTGTAACTGTAGAAATTTGGCAAGCTACAGGGCTTGGGGAGGAGAAGGTTTGGCTTCTTTTGGGAATGGCCGAGGGTGCGTCAGGTTGCGCTTGCCGTTATCTGCTTTGCGTCCTGTCACTCAAATCATGCCTGGGGCCATTTTCTTCAGAGGGATCGTGGGTGAGAATGTGGGGGAAAAAGAATTTCAAGATCCAAATTAAAAACAGCTACTCAGAACTCCCAGACGTCAGTGAGTGAACTGTAGCTGCCTTTAACTCTTTGCTATTAAAGTTCTGTTAGACTAAGCCTGTTCTGAATCCCCCTTTGGGTACCTACTGAAGAACCATGTGTAATAAGCCTGTGAGCACCTGAAGAACATAAAAATACACACTTTGCAAGGATTCAGGGTGATAAAAATGAACATTAAGAATTAAATTCTCCCTGGCCAGAGTCACCGAGGCCTTATTCTGTCAACAAAAGCATGGCAAGGAATAACTATGGAAAAACCAGTGGGTTATTGCTGCGGCTCTCGCTGTGTCTCATCTCGCTCTGATTTCTGCCTTCCTTTCAGAGCTTGTGCATTTGCAGAAAACAATTTCTTTCTCATTAAAACCCTAATTCGCTCAATTCTCAGTGCTTTGGATAGTGGGATCTGGCCCCCAGGTGGAATAAATTGAGTCCTTGGAATGGCAGGGAGCTGTGAGCACACGAATAATGCTGCTGAAGTCTGGCTGCTTGCTCTCTCCATGTATATATGGATGTTATGGGCTGCTTGGATCCTGCAGCATGTTCTGCATCTTGCAGAATTGAAATCTTAGGGCATAAATCCGACTCCCTGAATCAGAAGGAAAGTGTGCTGGGAAGGTGTGGGAAGCAGGGCTGTTCCGGGCGGTTAGGTGTTTAATGCTAGTGTCAGAAAACATAGAGGAACAAATTCAGGGTGCACGTGGGAAGAAATTACTGTTTCACTGAGGTCTGGCAATTTGTTGGGTCGGGTTGTTGGAGCATTTGAAAGAAGTGTGTTGCCCTCTCTCTGTGTAATGAGTTGTTCGAGCTCCTGTTTATTAGGGGAGAAATAGATACCTGGATCTGCTCCAGCCTACTTGGCTGCAGAGGCTGAGCTGCTTGAATTGTTGGAAATGAGCTCTAAAATGCCTTCCCTATGGATTAGGAGAGTAGATTCTTCTTCAGCGTCCACCTCCTCCCTCTTTCCTCTTCCATCTCTGAATCTGGCAGATGCAGAAGGATCACTGCTGTGTGCTGGGGCTCATGGGCTTGTCTGCACCGCCTCTGCCACGCTCCCTCCTAACTCTGCCTGTCCCGAGCCTGCCTTTAGTTATCCTAAGGTTTATCTAAGTCTGCCTGAAGTTATCCTAAGGTTTATCTCAGTCTGGTTTTCCCAGTGATGGCCACCTTCTCTTTTGTCCTCACTCCTTGGCAGCCTCTCCTTACCAACTGCAAACAACCACGTCCTGCTCTGCTTCGTGTTTTATACCCCTGTGCTTGTCAGCTCACTCCCTTACATCTTTTTTTTTCCTGACAGCTGAGCTCTCTGCTGGCTCGCAAAACTAAAGAAATAAAAGAAATCCTGAAGAGCAGCAGTGACATTTAGTTAGCTCCAAAGTAGATGAGCAAACTTTCCCTGGTAGGCAGCCTTCAGTGGGTTTTAACCTCATTTACTGCTCGCCTCTGGGATGCAGCGTCGAGTGTTGTGTGAATTATGAAAAACTGCTGCTGGCTAAGGACTGGGGACATTTTAAAAAACTTAATAAACATTATTATAAGAAGAAAAAAGGCTCTTTAATATTCAGTTTTAAACATGATTTCTGATCACTAAAGCTCTTCAGTACAGCTGCCACAGTTAGTTTTAAGTTAGCAGCATTTTTCATCCGAGTCAGAATGATGTCTAGTGATGGAATGATGCTTCTGCATCAGCAAGGGCTTTTAATTTGGTGTAGGTATTAATCAACAGCCAGTAAAGGCATTGGGAACTTTTTTATTCCCAACTGTCCCTCGCAGCAGGTATTGAGAACCCACAGGTTTATCTCAGGAGATCCACGGGGTTGTTTCTTTCTGGATCACATATTTAACGGTGTGGGAGACAGCGTGGTGTGAGTCCCATGAAAAACACTGGCACCTAGGGGAAACCAGTGTCTGCCTCCTCTCAGACAAAATGTCCTTGCTTAGAGGAGCCAGATTCGAAGGCTCAGGACAAGAGGATTGTGGTCCTCTCCTCCAGGCAGGCGGGAGGTGAGGGGTGGGCTCAGGGCAGCCACCAGCGCCTTTGGGTGTGCTGCAGGAATAAAGCTGCAGAACTCCACGTGCTGGTGTGGAAAGGGGAGTCAGCCTACCCCATCATTCTGGGGGGATTCATCTCCCAGAGGAAACAAATCACAGAATCGCTCTGGTTGGAGAAGACCTTCGAGATCATCGAGCCCAACCATCAACCCAGGACTGCCAAGTCCACCACTAAACCGTGTGCCCAAGGGCCACATCCAAATATTCTTTGAACACCTCCAGGGATGGTGACTCCCCCACTTCCCTGGGCAGCCTGTGCCAGTGCCTGACCACCCTTTCCATAAAGAAAATGTTCCTAATATTTCCTACGGAAGCAAAGAGAGAAGTTGCAGCTTCTTTCTGTGTGCAGCTTTGACCCTGTGCTCTGGGGCTGCTCCTTGGCTCCCAGCCTCATGTGCCGGTGGGTGGTGCAAAACCCACCACAACCAATGCTGCCTTCATTGCTCCACATCCCTCTTCTTCTGCAGAAAAATTCCTTATATTGAACTTGTTTTTTTCTCTTCCTGCCAGTAAGCAGCTGTGCTCCAGCAGCCTTTATGCCCTTGGCATGGCCAGTGGCTCTTTCTGCATCCAGACTTGGTTAAGAGCAGTAGCCCAGTGTTGGAGGGAGTCCCCAGCTCACCCCCACTCACCATCTGGTGCTTTGCTATGCCAAGCAGTTTCAGCACATGCCAAGACGTTTCCTTTTGGTGGAGAGCTCCCATCCATGGGTCACTCAAGTGCTGGTGGATCCAGACCTGCTCCTGTAGCCCTACAAGGTCCTCCCACCTTGACTTACGAAGCAGACACCCCAGAAAGGCTCCCAAGCACTGAGGAGTGCCTGCACCACCCCAGAGTGGCTCTCATGTGATCTGAAAGGTGTCCTGCTGTTTGGTTTCTGCTTCTCCTTTCCCCTGGTGTGGCTTCCCTTCCCATCCTTCACTCATCTTCTCCACACCCTCAGCCCTTCCTGAGAACCTTCTCTCTCTTTACTGCTATCCCTTTTCCTTACTGTTATCTCCTGCTGTGGCACCATCTACCCCTCCAGCCTTTGCATGGGCACGTGGGTGATTTGGGGGTCTCTGAGGACAGCGAGGTGGGACAGGGGTGACCTGGCTGTGGGCCGTGAGGTCTGGAGGGACCACCATGCAGTTCTAACCATCAAGTTCTCACCTGTGTGACCCGAGTGTTTGAACCAAGCACCTCGGTGCAGAGTAAGAGGAGGGTTTCTCCCCAGGAAGGGAAGAAGGGATGGGATAGATGCTGTCCTGTCACTTGGGGAAGGAAGGTGGAGGAGAAGGTTTCTCTCCTGCTCCATGTTGAATGCTATCTGGAGAGGCCAGCCACTGCTGACTGTGCTTAGGAAAATATCAAGGTGGTAATGTTTGTGAAGTCCTCAGGGTGCTTTAAGGCAATGTCACATCTTCTACCTCCTGCTTTCTCACCGGATGAGTAACAAGACCTTGTTTTCAAAAGGCATAATGCTCAGTCCATCTGTTTCATAAGTGATATTTTAAATCTGCCCTTTTCCATTTCCCTGCCCATGCTCTTCAGTGTCTGATGTCATTGCTGCTGTTTGGCTTCTGCTTTATTCAGGCTCTGGTCGTCCCCTGGTTTCCCAATACAGAAGCAAGAAAAGTCCTATCCCAGAGATCAGGTTATTTTAGGAGGACGTAGGCACAGAGACTGGGAAAACAAAGTGGACTGGCTAAGACACAACTGGATGTGAAATCTTATACAATATTAAGGCTGCGTAGGAGCAGAAGTATCATTAAATTATATATGACATTTGTCAAAGGGTGGGAAGGGAATGGTGATGAGCAGGAGAAGCTCTGGGGGTCCCAGAGCTGATTTACCTGTTGCGTGGGCAGAGGAACCCTTCCCCTGGAAGACCCATCAGTTGTACAGGCTGTTTTTAATCCTTTAATCTGGGGGGGGGTTTGCTGTGATCAGCAGGCTGTGGAAGGGAATACAAGATTTACTGGAGAGGAAGCTGTTGGCTGATTGCACAGTTATCTTCATGCAGCTGGACTTGAAGCCACCATCTCTTTCTACTCGAGCTGGCAAACGACGAGTACGTGGTGCTAATTTTTGATCCCCTTCGACCTGTTTGGATTTGAAGCCATGTAAAAAAGGGAAGAAGCTTTGCAGCTGATTTCTAATCTCTCCACTGGTGGGTTGCACCCCCAGCACCACTTTGCTTGGGAGGGAAGATGCTGGAGATGCCTCCTTGCCACCCCCGTGGTCTCTGAGGCAGCCAGAGGCACTGGAGGGGGGAATAAGGTGTGAATAAACACATTTTAAACCATGTTAGATGGAAGAGGATGAGCAGCAGGACCCGTTCAGTTATCTGCACACTTGTCAGGAAGTCTGGGTACGGGGAAGAAATAATCCCCTGGGAAGACATTTTAAATGGGATTAATTAATTAGGTATCAGGTGATAGAGCCTTGATCTCCTGGGTGGTGCTTTGGGTGATCTGAGTGGATACGCAGGGCTGGGCTGTGATTCTTCCCCGAACCATTTTTCCTGAAGGAAAGGGGAGCCTTAGCTAGGGTTGCATGTTTATCAAGGAGGCAGTGATTTGTTGAATTATTATATCCCAAAATATTAACCCTGGTGCTAAATAAAACATAGTACAGACTCCAGGCTGTGACTGCTTGGTGGTGTAAAGGTGCTGTCGAGGTGGGTGGAGCAGCTCGAGCGAGGGGGTGTTCTGCCCCTGCCCACTGTCCTGGGTTGGATATTTAGTAAGTGCCTAGCTGTGTATTTTCCTTTTGACAGCTTTCCCACTCAGCTGGTTGAGAACTAAGCAGAACTGGGACTGGGCTTTGCTTGACTGGCAGCAGCGGAGCTGCGTTTCCATGTCCTGTTCTCCTAGGCATTGCAACACAAATGCCACCGTTTGTTGAATTAATGGAGCTATTAAAAGCTTAACATTATTTTAGGCTATGCAACAATGTGTGAGCGAAAAGAAAAAGCTTAGCATCCCAGGATTTCCTCCCTGCTGTCAGTGCAGTTGGTCACAGCTTCTCCTGATGATTCTTTTCCACTGGCACAAGTGACGATGACTGTCCCAGGCACCCAACATGATCCAAGTACCACCAGAAACAGATCCCTCCTTGTGTACAGGTGATGACTAGGGCAAGAACATGTGATCATTCCCTTGTAATCATCTCATCATTAAAATTTAGGGAAAAAAACATAAAGGCACACTGAAGTAGCTGGCTTTGCCTGTCTTTCAAAGTGGAGGACAAGAGCAAATGTCTCATTTTGTGCCAGGGGAGGTTCATGTTGGATGTGAGGAACAATTCCTGCCCCAAAGGGCTGTCAGGCCCTGGCCCAGGCTGCCCAGGGCAGGGGTGGAGTCCCCATCCCTGGAGGGATCTCAAAGCCATGTAGATGTGGTGCTGAGGGCCTTGGGTCAGTGGTGGCCTTGGCAGTGCTGGGTTGGACTTGATGATCTTAAAGGTCTTTTCCAACCAAAGCGATTCTTTGATTCTGTGACAGGTGTTTAATACCCAGTGCAGAACACCAGCGAGTTTATACATGACTTAGATTCTCCAGTAGCAATATTGAGAGGGGAAAGAAAAGGATTTTTCCAGTGTCATAACAAAAATAGTCTTTTTTTCCAGGCAGGCCTGCAGCTTGCCCCATGGGGCTGGAGGTGAAGTGGTATCTCCACCCAAGGAAGGGTATCTCTACATCAGAGAAGCTCCTGCATCCTGGGGAAGAGCGTGCAGAGGTGGACACCCTGCCTACCAGCTCAGGTGCTTCCAGGGAAGTGGAAGGAGTTAGGGGTGGGATTGCTTTTAGAGGCAATGAAGAGAGGCACCATCGTTGGTGCTCTCGTGGCATCCCCAAAGACACCCTTTAAAAAGCGAATGCACCAGATCTAGGTGGTGGCTGATGGGACACGTTTCTGAGTCGTGTGCTTGCTGCAAGGAGTTTGTGCTCAAGGGAGGAAAATCTTGAGCCTTGGTGTGATGGGGTTGGGAGAGGAACTCCTGGATTTTGATGGCAGCAAAGCAAAAGCTTTTAATGCTCATTACCTGGGACAGCAGGGAGCTGGAGATGAGTTATTGAACCATTCTGTTGGAAATGCTGCTTTTGGGAAATAAATGCTTTACAAATGTGGAATTATTGTAGAGTTCAGTTCACAAACTCTCTTGTTATTCACAGAGAGAGCAGCTTTTTTGTGGTTGAGCTTTCTAGCTGCTCAATATTCCTAGCGTGCCACCGAGATGCAGTTTAACTTCCCCAGATTTCTCACAATGCTGTTATCCAAGCTCATACCTGGAAGTTACTCAAGCTCATACCTGAAAGTTTAGCATTATTTGCAGATGGCAGCAGCATTCTCAATTAAATTTCAGAATTATATGCATTGTTTTGCTGAAAATCTGTAGGTGGATGTGGTGCAAGGTAACAGAATCTTCACTTTGCTGCAGCACTTGGCCGAGTTTGTGCTGACTGAACACAGTGGTCAGAAACTCGAATGAATTTTAATCTAAACAGGGGAAAAAACAGGGGTTTTTTGCTAACAACATCACGCAGAGTGATTAAAGCTCTGGTATAAAATAACATTTCATGCTTGTGGTGGAAAGAGAGAGAAGGTCAAGGAGAAGGTGTCAGCGAGAAATTAAATAGTTGGGTTCGAAACGTGTCATGGGGTTGTGATGGGGATGGTCTTTTCCTGACAGCCTCTGAAGGGTGGATGGCTTGTCCCTCTGTCCCTTGGTGTCTTTCTCACAATGAGATAGCTATCCCAGCTGGTGAAGGGACCAGCCCTGGCACCTCTGGGAGAAGGGCTGTGCCCTGGCAATGCCCAGGAATGTGCGAGTGTCTCTGTGTTGGGATTATTTCCATCTGATTGTGTCCTACCAGGGCCGTTGCTGCAGAGTGGATTATGGGGCTCAGCTGGCATCGGGTTTGCTCTATTCACAGGATAATTTATTCCATCACTTTGATCAGTATCACACAGTCCAAAAATTCATCCTTGGTTTACGTACGTGTCCTTTTGCTTGGCAGAGTAAGATTACTACTGATGCTACTAACAGCGTCATGGAGAAAAGGAGTTCTTCACTTTGCTGTCCCACGGACAGCCACGGTTTGGCTTTTCCTCTGTATTGCTGGGTTTTCAGCCATCATTTGGGAGGACATTTGAATCACAGAATCCCAGAATCCTAGGGGTTGGAAGGGACCTCGAAAGCTCATCCAGTCCAACCCCCCTGCCAGAGCAGGCTCACCTAGAGTCCATCACACAGGAACGCATCCAGGTGGGGTTTTGAATGTCTCCAGCCAAGGAGACTCCACATCCTCTCTGGGCAGCCTGGTCCAGTGCTCTGGCACTCTCACAGGAAAGAAGTTCTTCCTGAGATTCACATGGAACCTCCTGTGCTCCAGTTTGCATCCATTGCCCCTTGTCCTATCATTGGTCATCACTGTAAAAAGCTTGGCTCCATCGTCCTGACCCTCACCCTTTACATATTTGTAACCATGGATGAGGTCACCCCTCAGTCTCCTGTTCTCCAAGCTAAAGAGACCCAGCTTCCTCAAGTTTGCATATCAAAAGCCCCAGTGAGCAACTATGAGCTTCAGTAGCAAAGGAAATTAAAGACACACACTTGAACCCTCTTGTATGTAGAAGCAGTAAAAACATCTGACAGAGCCCCTTCCTTAAAAGACCCAGAGCAGCTCTGGAAACCAGTGGTATCATCGGTGGTGTCATCCTCCAACGCTGCTCTACAGATCCGACCGGGTGGAAGGGAGGATCTGGGAAGCGTGGATGGGACCCTGGGGATCCCATTAGCTTTGCCCACTGGAGCTCTGATGGGTTTTTATTCACACCAGGGCCGAGCACGTTGGCACAAGGGTCTTTTGGTGCTTGTTGTGTAAAAAAACCCCAATCCCGCTCATCTATTGGATACCGTGTGCTGCTTTAATTAGACTTTTCAATCAAGAAGGAACATCCTGCAGAAAGGTGTCCCCGGTGGGTTAGTTCCACCTAGTGAAGGCCTACGTGGCACTTTTCTCTTTCTCATTGTTGTTATTCATGAATTAAAGCCTCCCGCGGTGCGGAATTATAAGAGAGAGTGCCTGGCTGTGTAAATGGATTTCCACATGGCTTCATGCCAATCTCTCTGGTTGAATGAGCTTCATGGGAAGCTGGCTGGAGGAGCTGCTTGTGTAGCTGAATAGCCAACTAGCACCTAGAGCCAGGGGGAAAAAAAAAACCAAAACAGTAAAATAATGGTTTGTTACTTTTCCAACAGCTTTTTCTCAAACTGTGTTCCTTACAAAACCATTCCTGGTAACTCCGAGTGGAAAATAGATTTCCTAGACCTGTATGGTGGTGTCCTTTGGGTAAAAATCAGTCGATGGAGTTGAAACTCCTGCTCATTTTGGGTCTTTTAGTATCAAGATCTGCTGTAGAGCTCGATGAGAGACCCTGGAGTAAGGATGGAGTAAGGAACTTGCTGGGAAGTTAAGACACTAAAACTGTCTTTTTGCCCTTTTTCCTTGGCTGCTGGAGGTCTGGGGGTGGCTCTGCAGGAGGAAGAGGATAACTTCTACCTGGCTTTAGGTGGTACCACTACCTTGGGTGGTAATGGAGCAATGAAGGGGCCAATGCTTGTTGTTGTTGAGGTGAAGAGATGGGCATGTCTACCAGAGAACTGATGAACTGGGGAGAGCTGAAGCCTTTGCAGAGCTCTCTGCTGGCAGTGGTGGGGACACTTGCCTCCCTTCTTCCCCAGCAATACCAAGGCATGGTGCTTTATAGCTTTCACAACTGCCGGGAGGCGCAATTACTGCTTATAAAGTGCTTCAGCTTTCTTTTTAGAGAGGGCATTAGATGTGCACTTCTTTTTATTATTTTAACAAGCAGGCATTATCCAGCAGCCCTGTATCCTTAAAGCGATGTTTTCTTTTGAATAGAGTATAAAACCTCTCATGTGTTTGCCAGTCATTCTTAAAAGACTCAGCCCCTTTACAATTTTCAAGCGTGTATCTCTTCAGGATTCCGACTGCTGGCCTTAATCACTCCTTCAAGCCTTTACCCCCCTAATCAAACTGGCTCTAACCTCATCCAGATCATCTTAAAACAGAATCACAGAATCCTAGGGGTTGGAAGGGACCTCGAAAGATCACCCAGTCCAACCCCCCTGCCAGAGCAGGGCCACCTAGAGTCCATCACACAGGAAC
>VZRW01008538.1:301312-312873 GCA_013398125.1 Aegotheles bennettii
TGAGGATACATTCTGTACCCTCATCCAGGTCGTTGATGAAGATATTGAACAACACCGGTCCCAGTACTGACCTGTGAGGCACTCCACTAGTCACAAAACTTCAGCCCAGGTTCTGCCCTGTAGGTTTGTGTTTTTGTGCCTGCTCACTGTGTTTATTTTTTGCTGACTAGCCAAGCCACTGTGCTTCCTGAGATGGTTTTCCAGGGCGAGCACCAAAACGTGTGTGTTTTTCAAGTGAGAAGTAGGAAAGAGGCTCTTTCAGCAGAAGGAACATCAAAGGGTTGCTTGTCCTGCCTAGACAGCTTCCAGAAATGGAACAACTCGTGGGATATACCATCTTTCCAGATTCTTCCAGAAGGCTCTTGGCAACACTCCTGGACAGACCCCAGGAGCCGCAGGAATTGCTGCCTGGGATTTTCCTCTGGTTTTCAAGACCTTTTCTCTTTCCACCCAAATACCACAAAGTCTCTTGGAATTCTTCTGGCCCGATTTCGTTTGGCAGCAGGAGAGCGACTGCTCCCTCCCTGACCTGCAGATCCCTGTAGCAGCCCCACTTCTGTTGCTGGAGGCCGGTTCCCACATGGGGCAGTCTCTCTGCAATGCCTCATTTAGACATAAAAATGCCTTTATTATTATTATTATTATTTCTGTTGCTTTTTTAATGCCCCCCCCAAGCTGGTTTCTTCATTTATCAACACCTTCCCTTCCAAATCGGGGCAGTCTTAAGGTATATTGGGTATATTCAATTCCCTTGTTCGTGGGGCAACGGGCTAGAACTGATCTGTAGGGCTCTAAAATGTGACTATATTACTTTGCTCACTACTCTTATGTTTCTTGGTAGTGTTTTTATGGTCCTGGCAGTGCCGAGGAGGCGATCTGTCCCACTTTCATGAGAGGTTTGGGTTGTTTTCTCTTTTTCCTTTCGCAAATCACTGCAGACATTTCTCTTCAACCCCTCTTATGTTTGTTCCATTAAATTAGTTGTTTGAGCAACTAAATTTTACGCTTCTGACCTGCATTAGACCCTTGGTTGGTTTTCCATTAATCTCACCCACCGCACGTCACTCTCCATCAAACTCGAAAGAGTCCTTGAAAGTATTTTTTGTGGCTTTCAAATTGTTCTGAGTAGAATCTTCCTAAACTACTTTCAGGAACTATTTCAGCTTTCATCTTTTATAGGGATGTTCAATAATGAATCTGATTTCTTCAATAGTTTGTGAGCTCTTGCTCATACAAGGTAGGTTTAATTAAGAACCAAGGGAAACTTCTGTAGCATAGGAATGTAAGAAGAATAGAACTGCACTTATACAGCAGAGATGAATAAGAGATGACATAGTAAAGGCTATGTAAAATAGCAGTTAGCTTAAAAAAAGCCTATTAGGACATCTAATTAGCAGGTTTTGGAGTACTGATGATGTGGATGTTTTGAAATTCCAGGGGGGGAGAAATGATTCAATGAAAGACTTCCATAATGCTTAATTAATCCTTGTCACAACTTCTCATTAAGGCCAAGAAGTTGTGAGTCTTCAGAAGAGGACTAAGGTATTTTGGGGGGGCAATAGGAAGGTTGGGAATTCCTTTAGATGAAAACAAGTGACGAGATGTATCCTGAGCCAAACACTGTGTGCCTTGAATTAATAAAAACACCCAGGCTGGGGTTATTCCTGAATAACTCGTTGGGACACACGGAGTTTTCTTTGAAAGGTTGGTTAGGAATATATCAAGGTGGTAATGTTTTTGAAGTTTTCATTTCTCCTCAATTTCTGCCCTGCTCTCTGCATACCAGGGGAAGCCACAGCTCTGGCATGAGAATGCACAAAAATTTAATATTTTGTGCTGTTTCTCTGGGTGCTTTTTCACTTTTTATTACTAAACATTATTTTTAGGCAACTGTCCCAGTTTAGGAGCACGTGGGTATAAACCGTACTGGGAGAAAGAGCAGGTTTTGATGTTTATCTGTCTCTGCTTGAATGCTGCAGCTTGGCCAAACATCAGATTACTCCTTTGCATGGTGTGGGGTGCCAAAATCCCCCTGGGGAGTTATGGGAAAGGACCTACTGACAAAAGGCATGAAGTTGTCATTGTAGCTGTGCCATTGATCGTTGTTAGAGGCTTGAAACAGAACCATCTGAGAGTAGAGAAATGAATCCTTGCTCCAGCTGTTAAATGCATCCCCTCTGCGTCGCGCCGTGCTGTGTCGCCAAACGGAGCCTGCTGGGGCCTCCTCCATGATTCACGGTGTGTTCACAGCTCCACGTGCTCCTTCTGTTTGGTTAAAAGTACTTTTCCTCATCGTTTCACCCCATACACGTGCCAAAACACAAGTCTGTGACTCCGTTCCCCCTGACGGCAATTTGCGCAATAATCCCTGCGAGATCCAACCCGAGAGGAAGGGTGGTTCCATTCGAGTGGAAACTTTACATCCAGAAAGGACATGAAAGTTCCTTTGCCTGAGGCTTTCCTGGGCAGATAAACAATTATTTGAATAAAACAGCCTAAAAGCAAAGGCGAGATGATAAATTCTGGCTACAGTGCAAGGCGATGTGAAGTTCCAGGTCCGATAATGCCACCAGCGAGCGCTTGAGCTGAGGGTGATGCACTCAGTGATCCTTGAAAAACTTGGGAAAGCTTCACTAAGCACATAAAACTTGGAAAGATGCTAGAAGATTTGCAGGGCTATATGAGCATTGCATTACATTTTGAAATAATGCACCTGCCAGGGCACTGTTCTCGTGGCTGCTCTGGGTTTAAGGATTTAAAGCACCTTGTAATGTTTCACTCAGAAAGCTTCACTGCACTGGCCGTGGCTTAAAGGACATTTTGACGTTGACCCAGCTTGGCAGAAAAGCAACCCATGCTGAAAATCTTAGCAGCTGCACCTGAAGGACTTCCCCAGATATAATAATAATAATAATAGATAATATAGTAGTAATAATAAAAAGTAATAATAATAATAATGTAGAACATATAATAATAATGTAGAACATATAATATTATTGAATACATATAACACAAATAATATTTGTGTTGCTTTTTTCACTTGCAACTCAGCTGTTTTCCCCCATTTCACTACCTTTGCATGGGATGCAGAGAAAAGGAGCAGCTTGGATCTGAGCCTGAAGTTCAGGATTTTCAGCTGCTGGGTTCATGAGAAGCAAAAGAGCAGAATTTGTCCTTCAGTAGGCTGGGGACATGATTACAGGATTAAAAGTTAAGATATTTAGGCTTCGGAGATGATAAAAAATGAATAGTGCCTTTTATTTATTGCAATAAATGGAGAATAAATAACTGAATAGAATCATAGAAACATGCAATCATACAATTCCAGACTGGTTTGGGTTGGAAGGGACCGTAAATTCCACCCAGTGCCACCCATGCCATGGGCAGGGACCCCTCCCACCACACCAGGTTGCTCCAAGTCCCATCCAACCTGGCCTTCAACACTGCCAGGGAGGGGCAGCCACAGCTTCTCTGGGCACCCTGGGCCAGGCTCTCACCACGCTCACACCAAACAATTTCTCCCTCCCATCCCATCTCCATCTCCCCTCTGGCAGTTGGAACCTGTTCCCCCTCGTCCCATCACTCCCTGCCCTTGGCACCAGTCCCTCTCCAGCTTTCCTGGAGCCCCTTCAGGCACTGGAAGGTGCTCTGAGGTCTCCCTGGAGCCTTCTCTTCTCCAGGCTGAACACCCCCAACTCTCTCAGCCTGTCCCCAGAGCAGAGCTGCTCCAGCCCTCGCAGCATCTCCGTGGCCTCCTGGGCTTGCTGTATGAGCTACAAGAATACAGGATGTTTCAAAAAGTTGGACCCAATTTAAATGACAAGATGCTTTGAAACTGGGTCCATCTTTTTGGAACACCCCGTGCTTTCTCTAATCTTTATGGCAATATGTGTTACACCCCTACTGACACCAAAATAATGCCATGTGACTGATAGCAGTTTGTACAGTAAAGACCAGATAAAAATTGTGGTTTAAACCCCAGTGCTGTGCTTTCAGGAGACATCAGGGCCAAAATATTGCAGACATCTTTTATGAGCTCAAAGCCTCTCTCTCCTGGGCACCGTGTCCAGTGCCTGTCAGCCCTCCCGATGGAACGAGGTCCCGGTGGAACGAGTCCCGGTGGAACAAGGCACTGGGGTGGCCCCATGGGGGCTGCAGCCACACAATCCCATCAGGAAGATCTGTGGGTTCAGCTCAACACTGGCTACGACCTAAAAATCTGCTTTTATTTCTCCTCTTTTGCATCACCCTGAAATTGTGCCTTGGAGAGGAACCCCCAGAGAGGGTCTGAGCCACCAAGTCCATCAGGGTTGTGCTGTGTCATGAAGGATGTGCACGTATGGTCCTTTATAAGCAGGGAAAATACCTTTATCTCACCTTGCTGTATGTTGAGAGACCTCCTGGCACACGGGCGAGCCAGTGGACATGGATAAACCAGGTGGGATGTAGGCTTGGGGCTGTGCTGGGGTCTCTATCCCTGGGGATGTATTTCCACCTGCTTGGAGTGGGGTATCTTCTCACATGTAGCCCAGATGAATGAATAGGAAGAAAACTTTTTTTTTTGGAAAAACTTCTTTTGGGAATAGAAGTTTGAAATTGTTTATCTGCTTAAATCAGTGATTTTGGAGTAGAGAGGAGTCCAACTCATATAATGAAATGATTTTGCCCAGGGAGGTGGTGGGGTCACCGTCCCTGGAGGTGTTCAAGAGGCGTCTGGATGTGGTGCTGGGTGCTGTGGGTCAGTGGGGATGGAGGTGGGGGTTGGACTGGATGAGCTCGAAGGTCTCTTCCAACTTTGATGGTTCAATGATTCTGTGATTGATTTAGATAATTTCAATCAGCTTGTTATCAGAAATTCAGTATTGACCACAATGAACACTTTAATGATATCTCCACCCCTATCCAACTTTGATCCATGAAACCCTGATTCTTTTGCTTCACTCTCGCTGCTCTTCCCTGCTTATCCAGGAACATTTTGCTGTGGTGTCAGCCCTTGCACCGACTCCCTTCCATCTGCAGTTTGGGGTTCAGAAGAACCCGTTTCTCGAAGGGAGTCTTGCTGGGAAGCATAAGAAGTTGTGCCTTTGCTGAGGTCAATCTAACCACTCCTTGCTTTACCCGTACTTCCCTAACAATCCAGCAGAAAGGTCCCAGTTGTGGGCATCCCTGTTTCTATCCATGCCTCAGGGTGAAGGAGGAGTGGATATGACAGTATATATCTGATAATAGATATATTTGTGGGTGGATGTGTTGCTGCCTTGCAGCCTGGCTACTTTTTTTGGGTGTGCCAACCAAAATCTTGGAGGCTCCTCGCATAATCGGTGATCGCGTTATGTGCTGCTATAAAGATCAAACGAAACCCCAGGTGTAACATTTATAATGAAAAAAAGTGTAAAAGAGGCAATAAACTTTAATTGGAGTGTAACTCCACAGTCAGCTGCTCTGACTGCAGTGTAGTATTTCATATTATTGAGTACTCTTAGAAGCTCTCACTACAGATACGCGTACACACCCTATTTGCATAATGTTATTTATCATATTCCTTAGTTCTTGCAGTCAGAGCATAAGCTGTTCTCCCAAAATCATGCTTCACAGGGAATTTTACCTCCAGGATCCAACACAGGCTCTTTGCGGAGGGACAGACGAGAAAATCTCTGCATCACCTCTGTCTGTGTCTGTTACAACTCAGTTACTCACGGCAGAATTGACGTGGTGGTATACATCCCATATACATACTTTTCATCTCGGGGCACTTATGAATATATCTTTTTGAAGTTGTAATATTGTCAAACCTTACAGAATTCAGTCTGTTCCTTCCGTAACCCTCTAACACGTTTACAGAGGATTTTAAGCATAACAAGAGCTTGTGCTCACTCCTGATTGTAGGGGCCTTATTGACATTTAAAGCTCCACTGTGATTAGCCATTATTAAAACATCTGTTTATCATTAGGCAGGATAAATGTGAATATGAAGTATGAGTAGGGATTATAATTAGCAGTGCAGAAGTGCATTGTCTGCACTTCACTTCCCCTGAGCTGCGTGGTCCTTGCGAGGGGGCTGGCACCCAGCTGTATGTGTTGGGGGGTGTACATATGGGTGTATTAAAATATACATTATCGAGTAGATAAAAATGATCTGATGTGTTGGCTTCGTTCCGCAGTGGGGTTTGCAAAAAGGAAATTGCATTTGCACTTTGAAGGTTTTACATCTCACAAATGCAGCTGGGCATAAAACTTCATTCACCCAGAATGTTTGGGAACTGAAGGAGCAGCAAAGAAAAGCAAAGTCATTTCTTGGAGTTTTATCGGTGAAAATATTTGTAAATAATTTGCTGAAAGGCATTTTGCTCATTTCTGTTTATTGAAGTGAGAGGGAATATGGGGATGGAATTTATTGCTCTCTGAAAAAAAAATACAAGTGCAGAGGTTGTTAGAGTTTTGTTTTATTAAACCTTTTCTCTAAGGAGAAACTGTGTTAGAAACTGCATGGGTGCAGACATTTATAGTTAATACAAATGTCTAAGCCACATCTGAGATGAAAATCTGGACCTTTGGATCCTGTTTTCTTTGAGCACCTGCACTTCATGCAGTGATAATCTGGTAGCTTTGGTTTTGCACCAGGGCTTTGCTTCTAGAATCCATGGTGCAGTGTCTGGTGCCTAACGCTGAAGTCCTGGAATTTATTGGATACCTAAAAACTAAAGTTGGGAAGAAATTATTCAAAACGCCCAGAACTGGTATGTGTTCAGACATTGGGATGTAACAGGGCTCAGCTCTGGAAAACCTCTCAAAGTCAAGGAGAAATTTGTCATGTGCTTTGGGAGTGAGATGAAACCTCACTGAACTTTGCTGTCTCAGAAACAGAGTAATGCACTAAAAATCCCCCCGATGGTTGGGTGCTGTAGGCAGTGATATGTCCCAGGTGGTGATGAACTGACTGCTATTTCTTGCTCCCTTTCAGCCTGCATTGATTTCTTCTCATCTCACAGTTGCTTTTAGGTGATCTTCCCAAAGTCTATGTACTACAGCTAAAATTGCAGATACTGGGATCATTTCAGTGCATGCCTAGCTCACTGTTCTATGTTACTGTTTATAGTGTGTACCCATTTCCATGTGTTCTCATGAATGAATTTGTTTTCCTCCGCAGTTCACAACAGGTTTTTCAAATTCTGACATTTTGCTAATTACGTTTTTCCCCTTGTCTTGTTTTTTCCAGCTCTCGTAAATGTGAAACTTTGGGCTATTGATCGGCAATGTTTTCAAACAATAATGATGAGGACAGGCCTCATCAAGCATACTGAGTATATGGAATTTTTAAAAAGGTATGACACTTGTTTACTTTATCCAAAATACAGTGAATCTGCCATCCTCTTTTGACTTGTTTTGTGAGTGCAGTATTTGATTTGTTCCCTTCTCATCTCTTCTTTGTTTATTTGCTGTTTATTCATCTGTAAGCCGTGTCCTCCCGCCCCAGGAGGAGTCGTGCCATGGTTTAGTTTCATTCCTGTAGGGAGTCATTCCTTGGTAAAGAGTCACGGAGCCGAGGTGTAAGAGAAGGAGCGTTAATGTGAGTCATTTCAAGTGTACCTTATCAAAGAGAAGACCCAGGAGAAAGAACAACACCCTAGGGAAAAATCTGGTTTGTAAACTGTTGTAGAAAGAAGCAAGTCCAATCAAAGCGTGTTCTTGTGCTCCTAGAAGTAAAATGCACGGCTCTAGAGAAGCAAAAACTTTAGGTTGCTGTAAAACACAGGTTAGATAAGTAGCATCATAAAGCCAAGCTTCCACTCCTTAGATCTGACTGTCTCAAACTCTCCTTAGGTTTGTGCTGCCATCTCAAACCAGAACCAGTTCTCCTTCCTGAAGCAATGCCTAATATCACAGTAATTCAAGCATGCCACAGCATCCATGTCAGCAAAGCAATCCCACATAGAAGCATAATGTCACCAAATCCTAGAGCAAGAAGTGGCCTGAGCCCATGTGCCGCTGTAAGCAACTCCATCATTACGAGGGCTCCACAGCACCAGGATTGTCCCAGAGCAAACACTTCTACCTGAGAGATGATTTCTCTTGGTGGTGGATGGGGGTGGGTACAAAATCCTTCCAATCTGGGCTCATTTTCCCCCACCTCTCCCCAGAGGGAACATGTACTTGACTGGTTTCTCTTTCATTACTGGATTCAGCTCGTTTTCAGTGTATGAAAATGTTTTTGAGCTGATTGCTTCACTGCCAGAAGTTACTTCCTTATTCCAAAGAGAGGGTTTCAGGGAAATGAGCTGGTTTAAGATCTAGAAGATCTTCCAGGTTGCAAACTGGTGACCCGAGTATTGATACACCCTCTGAAAAAGGATGGTTTGGATGAAAAGCTATTCCCACGCAGCCGTATCAGGCAGCACATAACAGGTCTCTAATGTGGGCAGATGAATTTTTACCCTGCCGTGCCACATGCTCGATCTACTTTTGTTTCTGACCTGCTTTTTTGTGTGTTTCCAAACATAAGGCTTCTAAAATTTGAAAAAGATGCACAGGAAAAGTTCACTTGGTCATTCAGCAACATAAACTCAAGGAGCAGCCTGTGTTCATTCAACTTTAAATTAGATTTTCTCCGGGTAGTATTGGAGGAAAAAGGGACTTAGAAAAAATGTAGTAGTAGTAGTAGTAGTAGTAAATAATACATCAAATACATAGAAAAAGCAATATCTAAATATCTCTACCCCCACACTAACTAAATCCCTATGATGATATTGTTGGGGAGTCACAAGGTTGGGCTGTCCCACAGGGTGAGCGCATGGAGCAGGGCAGGTGGAGGCAGGGTTGACATCCCATCTCTCAGCCTCTCCTTGAGTCTTGCACTTTCACCTGTGATTATTTTCAGTCGTGAATAAAAGGAATAATAATAAAACAATGAAACTAAAATAATTGGCTGGGCAACACGGCCTGTGGTGAGGACCAGGAGCTCCATGGGGATGTTCTGCTGCTCAGGGGTGTAGTGATCAAAGTCCAGCTTTTTCCAGGTGTCTCAGTTTCTGATTCTTAACAAGCAAACTCAGGAGAGAAAACAAAACCTGTTGCTGTACTGAAAGGGTTTAAAAAATCATCAATTCAGACCTTAACAAGTGTTGGCCTTTCCTGTGTGCTAATGAATGAAACAAAAAAACCCAAACGAATAGAAGATCAGTTCTGGGGTTAGAGCCCCTGGCGCTCTTTCAAAGCAAAAACTATACACACATTAAGCTCTTAAGCTTTGAGCTTTAATAGAGATTTTCTAGAAGATTGTCAAGATTAATTTGGATGCAGGTTGCACAGAGCCTACCCAGCTTTAATATTAAAGCAAACAGTGTGAGGAAGAAACTGAGAAGCGTTTTCTCATGCTGTGTCTGAGTTTCTTGGACACAGCCTATTACAGTGTGTTGGGCCGTGTATTAATGCTCGTTAGAAAGGCCTAAGGCAGCCAAATTTATTTTTTTTTTTTCTTTAAATCTTACAGTTTGAATTTAGGTAAAGATTTCTTCCTATGCAACGTGGGGCAGATAGCTGTGGGGAGATCATTATGAAATGGTATCCACCCATCGTGTCTTCCAGCTGGGCTCTGTCCATCCATCACTGTTTCGAGCTCAGCTTAAATTCCATTTATCACATTAAGTGCTCATTTTTAAGGATGCTTTCCTTCTAATTTTTTTTTTAAGGAATAAATAGGTCAAATCTTGAAAACAAGTCTATGTCAATTGTTGAGCTTGTTCTCGTGCTTTTTTCTTCTTTCCTTTATTAGTAAGTGAATGAAAATGCTCTTGTTTAGGAATCAAATGGAATAGAAAGAAAGGATTAAATGGTACCTGCTCACAGAAAGGTCAGTGGGGTTGGGCAGCATTGTTTTCTGCTCACATTGGTCTAAAAATGTTACCTGTTGTAACCTTATCGTTAGTCACAGTAACGTAATGGTCATTTTCTTCAGTAACGTGCTTTCACCTCTGAACAAAATACAATAAAAATTAAGCTTTTGGGGGTGAAATAAGTCTGATCCTGTATTCTCAATCATCTTGCTGAAAATGAGTGCAGTCTGAGCACTGGTATCACCAGGGCTCCTCACAGCCATTGTATGAAGTACTACCCCATGCCCAGTGCCATGGTTTGCCATGTTTTTCTGCAGTAGGAACATATTGATGCCACAGCTCAGCTACTGTCCTCTTAGTTTCACCCCTTTATGCCTAGAGTATGTATAGTCCAGTCCTTTTCTTCTGAATGCATGAGAAAACCATAAAAAGTACATTCCCTGGTGAAGAAATCCAGATCTACCTTCCCAACAGGTCCTGGGCCAGAAGGCTGTCTCCTGGTTTGCTCCAAGGAGTAGTAGTACCGAGTTCTCCTGGGCTTATGAGGCTTCAGGTAACTCTTCTGACTGATCTAAATCAATTGCAATATACTGGAGTAAGGAGCACGTGAACATCCTCTCTTTCACAGTATTTGTGAGGAACTGCTCTGCGTATATATAAAGTCATATAAAGCCATATAAAGTCTTATAAAGTCATATCCCTGCTGGTAAAGTTAACGGATGAGCCCTGAAGTGATCAAAAGGTGGCCTGATTCCCTAGCAGCACCTGCTTCAAGGAAGGGATGGAAAATCCAGACTGTTTTTTGATCCCTGTATATATGCTGAATGACAAATCATAGCAATGTTTCCTTTTGAAACACAAATCTTCGGTAGCTCATTATGTGATGAAATAAATGCTGGATCAAGCTAACAGCAAAAAATGAAAATATAATATTATTATATAGGATTAGTAACTCCTATGCTTTAATCAGCTGTACATCTCACTGCAATGTTCACTGTTACAATGTTAGAATGATTTCCTTCTCAAGCCTGCCCTAAAAACAATTCCATTTCAGCAGGATCAGAATATTTCAGTTAAGGAAACAGATTTGTCCAGGAAATAAAAGCTGAGGAGAAGATGCTGTGGCAAGTGTAAGGCTAAATCTTAAACTTTTAGAGACCAGAATGCCTTGGAAGACTAAATATTGTATTTAAAAATCCCAAACAACCCAACTTACTAAATATTCCATAGAAAGAGGCCTCATGTTCCGGTCTGCTGTGTAAACTCTGATTCACCCAAGACCCTGGAACAGATCAGGAGAACAAGTGATGGATGCTGTGCCACCTTGGAAGCAGGATATGGCTTTGCAAATGGAAAGTTAAAGGGAGTTTGCACATGCAGACACAATGCTGAATCTTATAGATAAAAATAAAGTAGTGCTAATAGAAAGAAAATTAAAGTATCTTGTTAGCCCAAGCTTTTAACTTCGTTTTAATGTCAGAAACTTTCACCTGGCTGAAGCAATGCCCACTCTTCAGCCGTTACCATTTTCGTTGTAGTGCCCTGACTTGAGCTCGAGTCTCATGGACAGTTTTACCCGAGTCCAAATTGGCTTAAGTGGGAAGTTTTCATCTGGGCAGAAGTGACAGAACTGAGCTGGTTACGCCTAAGAAATGGGAGTTCATACATTCGTGGCTTGTCCTGGGTGACAGCTGGCTGGGGATGAGCCAGCAGTGTGCCCAGGTGGCCAAG